>JABUQX010127486.1:0-35603 GCA_015478945.1 Trachelipus rathkii | reverse complement strand
GAACGAGTTACAGCATTGGGAGTCCTGTAGGGTTCCAGGTGAACCTTTTTTTCTAAAGGTTAATAACAATTTCTGTAACTCGACAGCTCACGGAAACTCTGAAATCATTTAAAGAGGAGAAATAACAAATACAGACTCATATTCTATTTTCTGGAAAGTAAAAAAAATTGTGAAAAAATATTTTGAAAAATTGCCAAATGAACAGTTCAATCGAACTTTTAGCTTAAAATTATAGTGTATACGAGTCAGTCTGCAATGTTCATTTTTTTGGATATTTCAACTGACGGGTGTACAATTTCCGCAAATGAAAGATTTTTTAAGTAACGCCATTTCGCGTCTAGTCATATTTTTGCTTGCAATGCCTCTACTGAATGTTATAAACTTACAATGGTTGCTGGCACAAGTAAAATGCATGATAGCGACAATAATAGTGAAAAAAATTATATGTATATATTGAAATTTCTCAGAAATTGTGGTGTTATAATAGAATACAATTTAAAGCAATTATAAACTTATGCTTAAAAATTCGAAATTGTTCAATGTCAATTGAGAAAAATCCGCGAACCACACGCTATGCAGGCAAGAAGTAGTGCATAATGGATAAGAAACATTTTAGCAAAATCCGTACCAATTCTAATAGATCATACTCTGGATCAATGTATTAGTGGATAATCCACAACTTTTCTCACGTCAGGACTCTCGGAGCCCCATTTCCGGTCAATCTCTGCTGTCATATGCTTACTCTGTACAAAGAACATCCGAACTAAACTCATCTCGCTTTTAACTACAATACAATTCTTTGCGAACTCTCCCTCCTTGGCAAGCTACATCCTAATTTTTTTGATTGGGCTGACAGCTATTTAGAACCCATACCGTCCACTACATCCGCAAAATCAAAACACCCCCCTAGTCAAAATATCAACAAGTATTCAATCTTATACCGAGATGAAGATTCACACTAACTATATCCGTGTATACTTTCTCAAGCGAGCATCATCATCGCACCCTACAACATAATATATGGCTTCTATTGTAACTACCCCCCGCGCGCGCCACCGTTTCCTCCGAAATTTGTGTCACAAAATCTCTGACAACTCGGCAACGAATCGGAGCTCAAATTCCTAATTCCTCGTTCTCGTGCCAGATTTGTGATTCCGTAGTCATTATATCAGTCCGTACCCTTCAACCCGTAGTGAGTTTAATTAACATAAGATTCCAACCATTTAATCATACCATACTACAACCACTCCGACTCTGTCAAAAAGATACTTTACCATACAGAGGGCCTTGAGATAACGTTTTGAGTCACCTAGTCCCCTTGAATAGGGGTTTTCTCCCATTTATCCAAATAAAAATCTCACCCCTTACAGAACAACTAAAATACTCATAATGCATCCTCAGTTTTCCTTTAATATAGACTTTGCAGACTCTTCCATACCCGGTTGGATAGGATTTGTCTGATGGTTTTTCTGTGAATTATAATTGATTAGGTGCATGGTACTCTCCTATTCATAAGAGTGGAGCCAAGGGGCATGATATTATAAATAATTAAATTTAAAATATTAAATTTAATTATTTTTACCATTATTGTATTAGTATATTATTATTATTATTAATAATATTTCATTTTTACCACTATTAATTAATATATTTAATTTTAATTGTTTTAATTATATTGTTATATTAATTATTATATAATTTATTTAATTATTATATTATATATATAATTATTTATTGATTATTATTATTTATATTATTATAATTTAATATTAATTATTATTTATTATAATTTAATTATTATTATTATTATTATTATTATTAATTATATTATATTAATTATTATTATTATTTATATAAAAGCCATATATATATATATTAATATATATATTATTATATATATATATATATAGTATAATATATATATATATATATATATATATTAAATATCATCATCATCTATACCCATCCATTTCTTCATCCTACAAGACTGGGGTAAAGAATGAGCGCTAGAGCATGCACAGGATAAAACAGAAAGTAGTAGAAGAATATATGACGAATAAGTCGAATATAGTAAATGACCCTAGCTACTTACCTTACTACCTCCTTATTATATCTATATATATATTAATTTAACCTCATTTCATTAATGAGACTTACATATCATCGCATAAAGTCAGAAGAAAATTCCACCTCTATTGAAGCTATCCGGAATCGCGACTGTATACCATCACTCTATATGGGCATTTATGTATCAATGTAGGGTATACCAATCCATGGCCCAGGTGGGACTCAAAGACTCCAATTACCTACTCCTCAGCAAATAATCTACTCTACGCCATTCACTCCTTAATTAATATTAAAACATAGATTAAGACAAGCATAACACTTTCAAATGGTAAGACCATACACTCTCAAGACTTTAGTCCCTAATGTTTAAAATCCACCAAGAATTAAAATGTACTTAGCCACCTTTCACGTCCACTTCACTATACATTTTCCTACTAACACTTATGGCATCATACCGTTTATCTACATTTCATCCAAGAACATATATACCTAATATATATTTTAATACTCATGAACTTGTTCCAGACTGACACACCATCTACATAAAATTTACTAAAATAACCGAGGTGAACTTGTCCTTAACTCACAACCATTAACCTTTACTTAATCTATATCTATACGTGTTATACTTATATCAAACCCCTATTACTATATATAATATATATATATATATATATATATATACCTCTTTAATTCTTGCCCTGCCAAATCCCTCACCAATCCTCTCAAACTCTCCTTCAGATTCGCCACAAACTAATACTAATATATTATATATAATCAACTACATTATATCCAACATAATATATTTAATATAATTAAGTAGGGGCACCTTACCACTCTAACATTCCATTCTCTTAATTTCATTATCTAACACTTATCTCCTGGCACCCCATCCATATACTAAATTGAATTAACCAAAGAGACATAAACACATCCCTGGTGTCAGAGAGCTATTTATAAATTATTATAAAACCAAAATACTACTTTCGACTCCATTTATTCTTACATACATTTTTCTAATTTATTGTTATAATAATAATAGATACATTAAGTTATAGATATATATATATATATATATATTATTATATATATATAATTATATATATATATATAATATTATATATATATTAATATATATAATATATATATATATATATTATTATATATATATATATATATATATATATATATATATATATAATATATATATATATATATATATATATATATATATATATAAAATATATATATCTATATATTTATATACATATCTTAGTAAAATATAATATATATACATATATTAATAAATATATATTATATATATATATTAGTAATAGTTACTCAGTATGTAATTATTGTAAAGGGACTGAGGAATCCTTTAGAAATCCTGGTAAATCACGGAAGGTTCCAGGATAACCTGGAAAAAGTGCTAATTGGTTTATCCTGGAACTGGGAAACTGTGAACCCCTAATATATATCCTCAAGGCTCCCCCTCCCTCCCAAAAAAAGGAGTAAAAAAAATACATTATAATAAACTAAAACAAAAAATAAAAAAAATTATTAAATTTAAAAATAAAAATAAAATAAATAAAAAAATACCTCTTTAAGAATATGAGTATATATAAAAGAATAGGATTTTGCTAGTATTCAATTAACATCAATCACTCTGTATTATATAAAAGAATATATGATGTTTAATTAATATATTTGAGTTTTTTACGTTCATATGTATAAATTCTCATTTAATATATTTTCGAGTATGTTCTCGTGTATTACTACTCTCAGTCCTTACAAGGACTTTTAACTCTCGCTACCTGAGTGAGACGCAGGTGGGTTGATGCGCGAGGAGGTTCCGTGTTATATGGCGATTTTTGTGACGCCAAAAACTTAGAGAATCAAGTGTTTTGATGTTTTTGGATTGGTGCTTCCTGATACCTTTTATTTATGGAAAGTTGTTTGCTTCATAAAAGTGATTGATGGCTGGAAAACAACCAAAGATAAGTACTCAATATATGTATAAACAACCGAGGTTAAGAATGATAAGATAAGTGTAGTTACGAGAATGAGCACGGTTAAGTATTAATTGGTGTCATATAAACGACATAGGAGTCGGTTGTAAGTGCTGAGGATTCAAATTAGACGTATAATGAAGAGTGAGAAGGACTGTATAGAGTCGTAATGACACAAAGATGAGGAAGGAGGGAAGGACAAAGTACCAACGATATGTAAATGTAATGTGAACTCATTTGCTCACTCCACCATGAGGGAAGTGAGAGGTTTACCCCAATTCTGAATCTCAAAAAATGAAAGATAGAGAACATGTGTTCTTAACATAAGCTGACTCAATATGAGATATAGGTGTAGACAATGTGAATTATTTATGCTGACGGTGAGTAGGATGAAATTTTAGAAGAACGAGAAGGTAAGGCGTAGCTAGAGAGTTAATAGTGGATTAGTATCTCAGAGAATTAGATCAGGGGAACTCGCGAGCAGCCATGTTTGGATGGCAATTTCTCCTGTCGCTCAGCCAACCCTCTATTTTTGGTATAAAAGAAAAAACAACTACTATGTGTATAGTCGAATTTTTTTAATTTTCTATTTATATTTTTCATAAAGATTTTCTCAGTGTGTTCTTTCGTTATATGTCACGCCTCCAACTATAATAAATTAATGACTATACGTTTTCTCATTATTAATATTTTTCTGAATGTTTACAAGTTTCCTTAGTAGATATTACTCGTTTACTGATCCATTTTATTAATGACATATCGTAATTGTTTTACCCATATATAAATAAAATATGTGCATTTTTCAATGATTACACACTATACGTTTCTTATTAAATATTTATCTCTTAAAAAAAATAATTCTCAAACTCCCCCTATTGAAGGTTGGGATTCTCCCTGTATAATAACTATTAAAAAATTTGTCATTTATTATCAACTTCGTAAATAATATAAACTACATTAAATCCAGTTAATATCCTATATAGAATATAATCCAAATATATATAAAAAAAAAGCTAAAACACTACACATATACCTTTGCAAAAATAACATGTAATAAAATGTAATAGATTTAATTTAAAATAATATGTACAGCGAATTGTCATAATTAAGGTCTCTATTTAATTCAACTTTTATCTCAAATATTGAATAATTTAGTCTAGACTCCATTAAATTCAGAATAAAACAATTTGTTGTTTAATGTAACATGATAGCTACATAGAAAGAGAAACATGGTAAAATCTAGCTAATCTGGAGATGTTAACCATACTCTCTAACAGCTGCTCTCCCTGCACTCTCTTCCAACTTAATGATTCTAAGAGTGTGATCCTTATACTCCTGAGTGCTGATATTGATATAAATGTCTTAATCTCTTTCTGAATTAAAGAAAAGTAATTGATATACCCTGATATTGGACCTCTAGTACTCTCTAAGCAGTAAATTCCAGTAAATCATGTGTTAAAATATCCACTGCGAATACGCCGACGCCGACACTACTCCTCACTCACACTTCTCCCATGACCTCTCACTGATGATTCTGATATGCAGTTATGTGAAAGCTTTAAATTTATCATTCGATCATTACATTTCGATAATGGTTCTTATGTAAGTTATGTCAAATGCACATCTAAATACATGTATACAGTGCACGAGTATAAATCATGTTACAATCTAACAACTCTGCTCGCGTCCAGTTCACCTCTACATGTGTAGTGTCTCCTTATTCTATTAATTGTATTAAAGCAAGTCCAATTACCTTATTAATATTGCTCTTAAATCAAATTTCTATTCATTGATTCATGTCATATTTTGAGTATCATTAAAGCATATTTATTTGAGTTATATTTTTGTATTATGGTTTTCTCTAAATACTTTTGTTTTAATTATAAATATAAAATGTTATTCTTATTTATGGTATTTATTAAACTGTAATAGAAAGATAAAATATTTGAAAAAAAATTAGAGTACTCCTAAAGCTCAGTAAATCAGTAAATCATGATCTATTGTATCAATAAAAATCTCAGTTTATAAGCAGTAAATCAGTATAATAGATACAAGTTAAATCAGTTAAATTACAGTATAAATGACAGTATATAAAGCAGTAATAATCATTATCAAACAGCCATCCCTATCCTTCTCTATGATCTATTTGATCATTTGAATCTATATTAAGATTACTATAATTAGATCTATTATAGTGTAATTCTATATTGAATTCAAGTCAATATTTTTGTATTAATCAATAACAATAAAACTTTTTTATATTAATTTTGTTTTGATTTTCTTTAAACTAAGTATATCTATACTCTAAAAATGAAGATAATAGTATTTATTTAACAATTGATAGAAGTATACTGCAAAAAAAAAATTGTTTATATATTTTAACATTAACCCTAACATGCAGTATCTCTTGGGAAATAGTTAGATAATCAAAAAATGCGTGAAAATCTCTCCAGTCACCCTCTAACCCATTCGTGATCTATTGATCTTAATTGATCTATTGATCTAATTTGATCTATTGATTCATGTCATATATAAATTAGATTTATATTTAATCATTAAAATTATAAAAATGTATTCTTAGTTGTACTGTTAAGTTGTTGTTTGTTGAAATGTCGGTTATTTGGTTGGTGCATTATGTTGCTCAGGTCTGTTGATCGTTGTTTTGTTGTTTTGAGTTGAAATGTTTTGACTATTTCTTTACTTATCTGATTTTCACTTTTCTTTTTGTAATCTTTTCTCGTTTGTTTGATTTTTGTTTTTGTCGTTGTTGTTTTTGTGGTTTGATTCATCGTGGAATTTTTTCTTCTTCTTCTTAATATTACTCATAAAAACTGGGGCCTATCATTTTAAATAAAAAATATTACTCATAAAAACATTACTCATAAAAACATATTACTCAAAACCATATTGCTCATAAAAATCATTTTACTATATTAAAAAATTATATATAGCATAAAGCAATGAAAACTTAAACAAAAATATTTGATTTATACTATCACTTAATCTACTATAATACTTGAATTATACTCAGCATTTTCATAATTAACTATAAATAGGTAAGTCTAATAATTAATAGACATGAGTTATCCACATATATATACTTACCCCAGTAGATAATTATGGACTAATAGCAATTCTCTAAATCTTTTAATTATACATAGAATAAAGGAATAGAAACATTGAACATAAAGAATTAATTATATGAAAAAGTATTTTTAATTTAAGATAGCCAATGATGTTTTCATATTTGCTATGTTTATAATTCCATATTTAATATATTTTTGTGATATTTATATTATATTAAAACGTTAAAAGTTGATTCTGTAAATAGTAGAGTAGTAGATTAAAAATAAGGATGTACAGAGTCTCTACTCTCAACTCTCTAAAAATATAATTTAATTCGAGTTATTTATAGTAAATATTAAATATGCTCAAGTTATATAGTCACAGCATTAAGTATGCAATACATCATCTTAATGATGCTACAACAACCAAGGAGCATTAAAAACACGCTACGTTTGGCTCCTTGAAGATGCAGTATCTCATACCTAGCGACTTCGAGCTCTTTTCGGGAGTCGTATAGGAATGGTCTAGGTAGAATTGCTCATGTGCGCTCTCGCAGGAACTCCCTTAACAACAGACGGTTTTAGGGCGTGAGATATCTTGTGTTAACTGTGTCAAGATTTTGGGATAGAAAACCAACAAGTAAGAAACTGTTATGTGACTTTGATTGTCCGATCACGGGTCTACTAATATGGATAGTTATTATATGAGTTCCGGAGGATTATTTATGGATTCTCTTTGTGAAATCTCGTGAAATACATCTTACTTTGGCAGCAGAATATAAATTTTGTAGGAACAGATTAAAATGTAGATTTTTTTTTTAAAGTCTTTGAGTTTAGCGCTCATATATATTTTATACTTCTTGAGAGCACCCATGTAGAGGTATCTGAGGTTAACTCAGAAATATTCTACTTATAGTATCCCAATAAATTCTAGTGTTGCAATCACATGAGGTAAGTGAGTGTAACGAGTGCATTTTGATGTTAGCCATTGTGTATCCACTATAAGTCTTATAGACAAATATATGAGAAGTGTGGTAAAATTGTATTTAAAGAATTTGATAATTATACTTGTTCCCATAATCTCTATCATGGTAAACCATAATAGAAACACTTTTGAACATACATGTTATGATTCTTTTTAGTTGCGCCATATTAATATAACTAGGTGAGTGTGTTGAATAATTGAGATTATACAAGTATAAGCATTTCATTATCTATTATTAATACTTTAATCTATTTATTTGAATATTTATTTATTACTTTATATTTTTTTATTTTAATTTCTTATTTATATATAAATATAATACATATTATTTAATATATATACTTCAATATCTACTATTAATAAAATATTAAATTATAATTTAAATTATATAAAAGCCTAAAAAATAATCTAAATTAAATTATATATATAATAGCAATAATAATCTATTGGATTTTTTTTTGTGCTACGCATAATATAATAAATCAAATGGGAAGTATATGTGCATTGTAAAAATCATATGGTTAGATTTTGATTATCACGTATAGACCAACATCCTCCTAGACATTAACCATTACCCTACATACATCAACACACATCAGAACAGAGAGCACACACTATCACGGACCACTACACAACCCTTAGAGGACACACCAAAACCCCTCTATCTCGCAATTCCCCTTTCTACGACATCGAATTAATTTAATAGACAATTATTTAACTTAATATATCATTTAACAGCCTGAGGCTTCATAGATGGTCTCAATTTTTCAATTAAGTACAAATTGACTGTAAAATGTAACTCTGCAACGATATTTCACATGCTTGCCTGATGTCTGGGAAAGGGAAAGTTTGAAACACGTCAAAATTTACATCAGTACAGCGTATACGTAAGAGCAGAATATATTGCTCGGGAGACAAGAACTCTTTCTCATAAACGTAATTTCGTACGTTACGACCTTTAGGTGTTACAGCTCCATTTTATTCACTTTGCTCACTTAGAGAAAAAGAGTCTTATCAAGAGAAAACAAACACTTTTCATTAGAGTTGTGAAGATTACCACTTGAGTAATTCTTACGGTGTAGTGTTAAACACTAATTGTTTATCTCAATATTACCTTTTATAAACTATCATCATTTACATAATATCATTTTAAGGAGGCCAAGACGAAGTTATCCGTTATAATTTAAGTATAAATTTATTATCTAATATTTTTGGAATTTAGTAGATTAAGTAATGAAATATTATTGGTTAAATTAATTTATTTTATTAACTCTTTTTATTTATATTATTATTAAAATGTGCTATTTCATCTTTTTTTTCATGAGAGATACAATTTTATTTTTCCATTTCTCAATTTATCTTTATTAATTTTGTGCGATAATATATTAGTTGCAGAGGTTATAAGAAACAAATTGATTATTACGATGTTTATTTTTACATTTAATAAAAAATTTCCTTAGATTTATTTCAATAAATAATTAATGTTTGAATAAAAAATTTAAAAAATTTGGCATTTTATTATATGATAGTTTAAAATAAAGTCAGGTTAAATAGCTCAGTATATATAATTCAGTAAGATACTAACATTTACTAAATAACTATATATGCCTTCCAGCCACCTTCTATACCTATACCATATAATCCATGATATTCATATGATCTATTGATCTTATATTTGACATATCTAATTGAATATTCTATTAGTAATTTACATAAGTCATATATCCTTGTATAATCACATACCACTCAATAAATATCATCTTTTAATTTTAGATTTTTTGTTTGTTTTCATATATAATAACATTTTCTTTTTATTCAACTAAAATTTATTTGTTCTTATATTATGTTATTTAATAACTTTAAATAAAATTTTGACATTTACAAATCTTTCATCCATCATTTTAATATTTCAAACAGTATTTAAACAACTTATTACAGTCAAAAGCACGAGAACACATCGTCCCCCTGCACTTCCGTAGCCTCAGCACGACTTCTTAACATATAAGAACAAACGATCTATTTGGCAAACTTTACACCTAAATGTTATCTGATCACAAATAACTTTCATTAATTCTTTTTTTGTTGGCATAGGCTCAAGTTGTAAAATAGCATAACAATATATATTTGCATATTCACTAATATAAAATAATGAGAATTATTGCTCAACAAGAACCGTTGTTAATATTTTGGTAGGAATAAACCGCTATTAGAATAACGTACTTTTATAACCATGTAGATCTCACAAAAAATAGCGTGCTCTCTTAGTTAGTTTCCTGACGATAAAGAGTGATTCTAATACACGGACTTTTACGGAGAATAGTTGGTTCGTTGGCTTGTGATATATATTACTAAAAAAATTTATTTTATATCGAGCATCTAGATGAATTGACAAAAACTATATACTTAAAAAAATTGACTATATATATATGAAATAAATAAAAACGTGATCTCTTCTAGAATGAAATTCTCAAAGTTTAAGTTAAAGTACTCAGTAAATCCAGAGTAAATATCCAATACTCGTCATATACTTTTCCAGCTCAACCTTACTCCCCTTATTACCAATGATTCATTATTTGATCTAATACTTATGATCTACTTATTGATATTCATAATAGGGAATCTTATTAAGTTCATTAATTTATATATTATTATATACATTAAAAACAAGTAAACTTATTATTTATATTTATTATTTTTGAGTATGTATTGATATTTTCTTTAAAACATATTTATATATTGTTTTTTAATCTATAATAATATAACCAAAAAAATAAAAATATTTATGTGATATTATATATAATAACTATTAATAAAAAAATTATTCAATATTATATATTTATTATATATAACTCATTTAAAAGTCCGAGTATAAATTACAAGATAAATACAGGTTAAGATCGAAGAGCCAGACGCGCAGACCGTACAACCCTTCGGCAGCGCATATCAGGTAATTAGTAAATGAGAGAGTAAGAAGAGAGATGATAGATATATATATATATTAATATATACTATATATATGGTATTATTATATTAATATTATATATAGTAACAGTGGTTATTTCTAGTGGATAGATATAGCTAATATATAGTATATTATATATATATATATATATAAGAACATAACAAACCCTAACATATCTTAACACACGAGATAATCCTGTAATATTAAAATTAAGAGTTCCCTTTACTTAACCTACAGTAAGTAGGCTAAAATCGAGCAGATAACTATTACCTATTCGCACCACTTTTTAGGCATATATCCTAAAATATAATTGTCAATTTTGACATTAAACACTCCTGAATATTTGAAAACTAAAAACAAAAATATTATCTCAACCTAACCTAGCAATAAAAGTCACAGCATTTCGAATAACAAAGAGTTAACTAACATTAGATAGTTTTTCAACTTACCAGGAAGATGTTAACGCTAAGCGAAATCTCAACTTGTAACATATTACATAACCGACCAAAATATATATATTATTTTTATTTTATTATATTCATTTATATCTATTGGTGCGAATATGTGATGAATGTAATTATTATATTATATAGATTATATTATTATTATTATTTATTAATTATTATTCGTTAAAGGCACTCCTCTCTCTAGTAGTATTAATCAACGAAATAGATCTCACAGAGCACCAATAACGCGTGCGACCGCTTCTCATGCAGGCTCACAACTAAAAACATAGGTCGGTAAAATGCTTTCTTCAGAGGGTGGATACAAAGAACGTTGTTAACTCAAACCATTCAAAGGCGTGGGAAAAAAGATAATTAGCTTTGAAGGGAAATAAACAAAGAATGATTAATAACTGTAAAATAACATCTGTTTGCTTTGTTCTGACAATGGTAGGAATTCGGTGTACAAACCACCTGTACATGAAGGTGAAGAATCGCGATGGTATAAAATGGATATGCAAAACACACACACACACACACACACACAGACACACACACAAACATCACACACACACACACCACACACAACCACAATAATTATTGACACTTTACTAAATACATTTGCGTTTTCTTTATTCTTTGCTTTTCATTTTTACTATTCTTCTTATGCATATTATTTCAAATGATTGCTTCAAACGAAAATATTAGTTTTAAGAGAATAAGACATAAAATAACATTTGAAAACGCCTAAAAATTAAGACAAATTACTTAATTACATTTCAGCTTCTTATTATTTCTTTTTAAGTTTTATTATTCTTTCTTATATTATAATATATAATAAGATAGATATAATTATATATATATAAGTATAATATATATATATATTAATAATAATAGATATTTTAGTAATATATATATATATATATTATAATTATATTATATAGTTATATATATATCATATATATATGTCGAGAGTGTTGCAGTGAGATATTGAGCTTGTATATACACTAATTCCAGGTTAAATGGAAGAAGTAAAATATATTAACCTGAAATTGTAAGTAGATATTAGACAATTTTAATTAGTAATGTAACTCTTTCTTCGTTTTCGACTTTTACTAGTTTATTTTTAGTGTTTTTCATTAATTCTTTACCGTAAATATATTTTTTTTCACAACGTTATATTGTAAAATAAAAAACATTTTCAGTGAATTCTTATATTTTATATATTCTCTAATTTTAATTTAAAAAAAAATTTGTGATATTATTCTATAACTTTGATTCTAAAGCCGTTTCTGTGAACATTGAATGATTAAATTGGCAAAATATAAGAACGTTTCTTATAATGTTAACTCGTGCTGTGAACGAGCACGAGTGCAGGAGTTACCTCTGATATATAAATATATATATATTAATATATATATTATATAATAGTAATATGATAATATATAATTATAATATATAGATATATAAGAATATATTGATAATAGTAAATATTAATAATATATATGTGTGTCATTATATATAGTATAGTATATAGATATATATATATATTGGAGATAATATATATATTATTATGTTGATAGGTGATTGTAATATATATATTATATGTATGTGTGAGTTTTGCGATAAAGCTCATGTTTATATATTAATAGCCAGTGTCGACAAATTATTGTTTTTTACGACTACATTTTCATTTATCTATTGGTGTATTAATGTAACCGTTATATATAACATCCATAATTGTAATTACAATAATAGCTCATTAAACCATGTCCCTTTAGAGTGCGTTTCAATGTCATATTAATTACCTGCGTTCAAAGATTTTGTTTATTCCCCTTTCTGTCAGATAGGCTAATTAGTATCTTTTGTTCCACGCCTAGAGATTTGAATGGCGGAGCTATGTTTTCTCACCGGTTACTTTGTAGTCCAACCACTCGTCCTGAAAAGAGAGCAACCCTAGTCCTCCCTACACGCGTCTACACTATGTTTTATGATTGTTGAAGGCCCCTGCTAATATGAGGATTGTCTCAGTATAAAATAAATTAATGATAGACACGCGATTTTAATATAGGTGTTGTAGAGTAGTCACTTTCATCCCATATTAGATTACGCTAACTGATGAATAGAATTAAGATTGGAATAAATAATTATATAAATAAATAATTAGTATTATCTTAATGAAGTTAATAGTCAGTTAGTTCTAAATGAAAGAATGATAGTATAAATATTGATTATGATAATAAAATATATATTAATATTAATTTAATATTAAAGGTATATATAAAAACTCTAATAAATTAATATTAGTGATTTAACTGAATATATAGGATATGATGATATATACAATTAATATTTTTTAGCGTGTAACGGTATTAAGTTTGGATGCCCTCGCCTGGCTGAATATAAAAATAAATGTCAAGTACTTCATAAAGATAGAAATTTGAACATGACGTTATAAAGACCCAGGTTTATCTGCTTACATATTAATAGAGTGTAGTCTGTATAACTTACTAAAATATAAAGTTAGGTAATATACTTATTGGTTTAGGTTATAAATAATCATAGAATAGCTGTATGTCAGTGTAGTGTTATGAGGGTTATTGGAAGATAAGGTATATTAATTTTGTGTGTCGGCGATTTACCGTTATTCCGTAATATGTAACATATTAGTATGAATGGACAATAAAAAATTTGAGCATTAAGATATCATATTGAAGAGGCTTAATGACGTTCGACTGATAAAAAATAGTTATATTATATATACTAATATATATATATATATATAGTATATATATATATATATATATATAATATATATATATATATTATATAGTGATATTAAGGTATAAGTATTTATTGGACATCAGTATATTATTAGATATCTACTTTACTGTAAGTTATATATAGGATTATAAGGAAACTTTATTAATATATTATATCATAAGTGAATAAGTTATTTTACTGACTTTACTTTGGAACTTTTAGAAGAATTATTAGAAAATAAGGTTTGTGATAATTGCCTATACCTAAAGCCAATATATTTATATTAATATAATAAGATTAAGATTTCTGAAAATGTTATTATTACAAAATGAGTATATATATATATATAAACTAGTAAAGAAGTTATCTTTAATATTATTAAAAAAGTATTTCCTTTTATAGCTTTAGAAAAGTAAATAAAACTAAAAATCATGCAATTCTTATTTTCTTTTCACAAAAATCATATATTAAATTATCTTTTTATATTTATATGCATAACGTGTAATATTTATTTTCACCCTATGTAATGTTTAAAATGTTGTAAACATTAAGTGACTATTTAAGTTTATAAACATTTCATTTATTAGTTGACCTTATTCACATTTTAACACGTCGTATAAGGTACTAAACTGACCTTTCAATTGGTTAATAATAGTGGTTGGTGGAAGTGTTGGAAAGTACTTTTTGATAGCTTGTGCAATCATGCTTTGTAGGGAATATTGTGTAATATAATTAGATTTTGTAATAATGATGCTATAGTATAACTCATTTGTCTCATCCATTGTGTTGGCGGCCTATTCTGATTCCTTCAGAAAGTGTAAACTAAGATTCTGGCTTTCCACCAATTGATGAGTGCGTCAGATGTTGCGTGAGTGATTTCAGTTATATATGTGTATAGATGCCCTATGATTTTTTATCTAGAATATATCTGTTTAACTGTTTGGTGTTTAAAATTATGTGCTTTATGAGTTCTATAAAATGGGAGATTTGTTCTCTCTCTAAAAATGGTATTAAAGAAAAGGCATCTAGATAGATATATTAGATTAGTTCCGAAAAATTTTTTATAAAAACCCAAGTAGAATTAAAATGTTTATAATCAAAGTATAAAATACGACAAATATAAATAATATATGATGTGTGAAATCGTTTGATATACAATGCTTCAGTGATAACTATACGTTTGATATAGTGCCTCTGAAGTCGAGCTGAGATAGTTATCTCTTATTGTAATGAACTGTATATAGCTTCGGAATTGAAATAGATCTCTATACACCAATAGAATCAAATAATCTATATCGATAGGTTTTTAAAATTCCTTTTAAAAAAAAGGACCAGTGTTTTTCAGAAAATAAGGGACGCAATTGATTTGTGGCACTTTGTGTGAATCAGTTTTATGTAAAATTATTTTAAGATTTAAACTCTTGCATATTGTTACAAATGCAACTCCGTCATTGCCAAATTTATGTACCATAATGTAATATAAAATGACAATTTTGTCATTGACATTTTTTTATTAGAGTGGTTGTTTTAACACAATAAATAAGTGGCATAAATATATTATTTCTCGTTAACATTGATTATAATTAAACAAACAATTGATTTAGAAAGAAACAATACTCAGTAAAAGATACTTATCCTGCTAGCTAAGGGATGTATGATAGCTGACGATTGCTTAGCGGGTATTACTTATTCGAAGAATTTTGCTATGACTTGTACATCTCTGGTAGTCAGATCAATGAGAAGATTTTTTTTAAGATGATAATATCTAATATTTTGAGGCATCTAAAAATAAAATGATTTCAGAGAAAATATCATAGGAATGAGTGTTTATATTGGAACTTGTGCAGGCACAATGCGTGGAAGTTTGGCAGCGTTTATTGAACTTAATTGTGTATATTTTCCTTGTACTAAATTTTTACTGTGGCATTTACTGATTTCAAGGTATGTAAGATCGGAGCAAATTCGTTTACTTTCATTCGAGAGTTAATAAAATTTCAATGTAAAATATGTATTTGAAAACAAATATATCATTTAATTGTTCAAAACTCTCATAGGAAACTGTTAGTTATATATAAGGTCATTAATTGACTAACTTATAGAAACAGCAATAAAAGGGATAAAAACTAAACAAATGTGTATCCTTGCATTATAAAGTCTTATGAAAAAATATGGCTTTATGGTACTGATCTCTTATTAACTTTTGAAACTTTCCAGTTATTTTCTTTGCCAAGTTCCATAGTGGAGCAACCGCTCAAAACATAAGTCTTAACACGCTTTACTCATATTTAAATTGTAATATTATCTCGTTGTAATAGACTCAATCTAATAGCTCTCAAGCTATCAGTTTTTTTAAGAGGATGTAATTCCGGAAGAAATTCTTCACGTACATTTGAGATCCTTATCAACCAAACGAAACCAACGAATTCCTAGCTAATGTTTTGCCCGGGATACAGTGCTCCAATTTTGTTGTGTCTCGTCTAGTTCAAAAGGAAAGAAATAATTGCACATTTGTTTATTTCAGATTGTACAAATTTGTCAATTTATACATAATCAGACGTTTTCAATGCAAAAAAAATTACAAATCTCTATTTGCTAGGGTACGAATGATATTTGATGATGGGCATATTTGGCCTTTTTGCTCCGCTTGATTTTTGTCTATTTTAATGATCCACAAGAACATCTCCAGCTTACCTCTGATTTATAAGTGTGCAAATGCCGGTTATAAAAATTTCTGCACTGTGTAACAGGAGTGGGTCATTTGCAGTGAAACTAGCTACAAAATATTACTCTGTATATTCATGAGGATGCCACGAATGTAATAAAAGCAGTGTAGAAATTGTAAAAATGAGACGTAACTCATTTATTGCTATTTTTTGAATAAAATAAGTTCTTTCTTTTGTTTACAAGTAAACGAGTGAGCTTCAGTTCTATCAAAAGATCATAATAGTATTTATTGGTTTTGAAATTCTTTGCTGCTCTACTTGAGTATTCTATTAATGCACAATACTAGAGATATTACATGGGCTTTAGCACGTGAATGCATGTCTTTATGTTTTCAAAAATGTAGGTTTTAACAGATAAATGAGCGCAAACCAAAAAAAATGATACCATCTTTAATAGATAGAAGTCTAATAAATATGGCAACAACAAACTAATCAAAATAAACTCAGGGTGCCTGTACAATTATTAGGAGGAAAAGAAACTTGTGACAAGAAGCAGAACTAAATGAGAAAAAAGGAAAAATCTATAACCTAAAATGATGGGGAAATTATAAAAATAAAGACTATACACAATTAATTCACCTTCCAATAATATCATCTTAATAAAAAATATAGTTCGAAAATTTAGAATGGGTTAAATGGGATTTAAATTAGAATGATACGGGTGTACATACATTAAATAAGAGGATACAAATCATATTCTAATCTATTCTATTATAACATATTAATTTGACATAAATTTGGATTTGTAATCACAGCTCTCCAGGTACCTTTTAATCATTTGTCCGTCTTGATACAGCTTATCGTAAATGTCTTATCCCAAGTCAGGCCCAAACGTTTAAGCAATACGTTAAAATTCACATTCTGAGTATCCTATTTTAAGCAGAGATCTTGTCTATCAAACTGCCACTTGAAGGAGCTCTACCATTCAGCAGTCATTATCTGATGATAGGCTACCACTAAATCTGAGTTGCGTAGTATTCTTCAATCTACTAACGAGGGATTGCCGATTGACCTTATTTATTATACTCCTAAGACGTACCTTTTACTTATAAAACTAGTTATCGCTCCTATAATTATTTTGTCTGAATGTGATTGTATTGTTGGTTGCAGTGTAGTGAGAGTTAGATTATAGTGTTGTGAGTTAGTATGTTGTATGGCGCACCCCTGAGACTCCTCGTTCGACTTCTCAAACACATAGCGAAATGGTTGATGGTTGAGCCTTCGCTCCTGCACACGACTATTTGGAAATTTTTATGCCCATTACCAGTTCTCTGAATCTCATCGTACATAATTTTCTACTGTTAATTTTATGGATATATGTTGTCATTAGAAGCAAAATGATAAATAACCATTAATTATATTTATAGTAGTTATAGCCTCTCAATGTTTAAAAAAAAATAAAATGCATATTAATTAAAGTATAATTTAATTTTACAATAACATAATAATATACGCTTTTATTTTATTCGAGAATTATGTGGAACAATAATAAAACTGAAGGTAATAGTGGATCTAGGTGAAATACATAAAGTACTAATCAAATACACAAAGTGATAGTCAAATAATAGAGTGATATGAGGCCAAATAATAGAGTAAGACATGGCCCTTCCCTATCATAATTTTATCTAATAATAATCCAACAACTTAAGCTGTTTAATGAAGCTACAAAGATACAATAATGTATAGAAAGAGAAATCAAATAATTAGAACAAATAAGTAATATAAATATCTATTAATTATACTCCCTTCTCAGTGTCAAAAAGATAATTATATATTAGGGGGCTATATAATATAAGTTAATAATAATTAAATCTCTGATTATTAAACCCTATTCATCTATAGATGATCAAAGATATGGAACATAATAAGTATAAAACTTATATACCTACTATTATCCATGCTGTCAAAAAGATATTGGGAAACAAAGTTAATAAATCTTCATTTACCCCTTCTCATTGTCAATAAAGATATATATTAAGATTATAATGATCGATATCGTTCTGGGGTTCAACAAATATGAGTCTAGTACTCATTTAGGAGGCATAGCAAATTTACAGTTATCTCTGTAATTATTTACTTTAAACTTAACAAGATATTATATACGTTAATATAGTATATATAAATATATATAAGGTGCCTTAGGTTATAAGAGCAATTTTATACCTACCAATATATAAGTTATCTAGTTTGTATGGGACCTGTATAGATAGGCCAAAGTGAGCGCTCGACGTTATTGGTGTTGTGATAGTATACTTATATGTGATAGGTAAAGTAATAATAAATAATATTAATAATTAAATAAAATAATAATAATAATTATATATAATTAAATAATAATATAAATTATGAATCACTAATAATAATAATAATATAATTAATTATAATAAATTAATAAAATATAATATAAAATAATAATTAAAAATTATAAATATATTTGTAGAGGATTGTGTTCTATGAGTAAAGATTTGAGAGATATGCTATTATTAGTCAATGGAATCACTGATTTAGGGATATAATGATATGATAAATACTATTTCATAATTTATTAACAACATTAATGATAATGCTATTGTATTTAGATCAGTTATGGTCATATATTTATTACTCAGAGAGAATATTTTTGTTTTAAGTATTATTTACAATTAATTTTATCAAATTGATTAATGTAAATATATTTATACTATAATAATATTTTTTTAGAGATATGTATAGGAAAAAGTGTTTGTATATATATTTTTCATTTAACTAGAAATCGTTTGAACATTATTTAAACAATATCAATAAATTTATATAAATAACATCAGACTAACAATAAAAATACATAGAAACAAACATAAGAATACTCTGATTGCGATCTGGATAGACAAGAGCGACTAAAACTAAATTACTAAATCAAAAACCACTTAACATTTTTAAGTTAAACTCCATCGCTCTAATCACAATCATCAAAACAAAACAAAATTTCTCTCGTTGAGTGAAAAAAGTTAACATCAATATTGTCAGGAGTTGAAAATCTAGGGATTCGAGCCAATCGACCCACCACAATACCCCTGCCCCTCATCTAAACAAGCCCTGCCATAATCAAAATTGCTAACCCAATAACAACGCGAATTTCAATCAACACATATATACAGCATAAATGAGAAATTATTTATTTTATTATATATATGTGTTATATAATTAACTAATAATAAAATATATATATATGACTATGTATATATCAATATATGAATCATATATTAGGTCATTATATAGGATTATATAAGATTCAATAAGATTATCACGATATAATGGGATTATAAGTATATAGAGGATTTAATGAGTGGGTTAGGTTTTATTTAATAATACTATTAGATTATACTTGATATTACTGTTATGTGCTCTTTTATTAAGGTATATTGTTAAAAAATATATCTAATAATTATTATTAATATATAGTAATTAAAACATAAAATGTAAAATATATAATTTTTTATTTAGTTATAAATACAAAATGTTTTAAAGAAATATAACAAAAACATAAATAATAATAATATATAAGTTATATATTTTTAGTTATATAATTATATGTATTATATATATATTAATTATACAATATATAAATAATGATTCTATGTGAATTTATCAATTTATTATTCTCTCTATAATAGATTTTTTATAAATAATTATATATCAATTAATATATAGATATGTTAAAGAATTGAACATAATGAAGAAGGTAAAATTGAACTCAAATCTAGCGCTTCTCTGGGATGCAATCAGCACCGACATCTAAGTATGCGCGTATGATGCACATAATGCCCGGTGCATGATAAAAACTGAAAGGCATATAGCGCTAGCGCGAGGCAAGCAATATAAGCTTTGGATTCAAGACAGTTTTATAGTTATCTATTCTTTTAAAACCATCTGTATTTCAAATGTGCAATTATTTGCACTTATTTTGACACATCTATAATAATATCATATAAGAGAACAGTGAGTAGATTTAGGAAAGCGTGGCTAAGGACATTCTCTATATTCTGGTTGGAATTACGCCTATGTGAAGTGTGAACTAGCAACTGTGACTGTTCTGTCTTTTACTGATTTATATACTGTCTGCATCTCAGTTTTATATTTGCTTCTGGAGATGGTATATCTGGCCTCTCTAAGTGGTATAATAGTCCCGTAAAAATGGCGACAAATATTTGTTCATCAAGCGTCGTGCAATAAACAACATAAAAAGAATTAAATGCGATGGTGTGTTTTTACGATATCCCAAAGAGAAACAGGCAGTTAAACGTGTTTATTCTTTTAACGCTATAAACAACATACATATATAGATATAACTTTCTTTTAAACATTCATCATCCAGTTATTATTGCGATTATTTATGCATATTTAACATCTATATAATAATATATATATTGCAGAAATAGCAAAAAAAATAAAATTTTTGCCAAAGAAAAGTGATCTGAATTTTGATATTCGAAAATGTAACATGAATCAATAGATCAATAGATCAATAATCAATAGAATCATGGAAGGGTAGGAGGGTGACTTGATGGTACTTTGATTTATACTGATTACTGATTTCCTGCTTTAGAGTATGCAAAAACATAACAATTTTAATAAAAAATATGACTTGAATCAATAGATCAATAGATCAATAGATCATGGAAAGGTAGGATGTGGCTGGATGGTTAGTTGTGATTAACTGATATTACTGATTTTACTTGCTTTTTAGAGTATGCAAAACATAACAATTTTAATAAAAAATGACTTAAATCAATGATCAATAGATCAATAGATCATGGAAGGGCAGGAGAGCAGTTTGATTAACTGATTTACTGATTTACTGCCTTTAGGTATGTCAAACATAACAATTTTAATAAAAATATGACTGAATCAATAGATCAATAGATCAATAGATCAATAGATCAATAGATGAATAGATCAATAGATCATGGGAAGGGAAGGAGGGCAGTTTTGATTAACTTGATTTACTGATTTTTTTTTTGCTTTAAGGTATGTAAAATGCAAATTTTTTAGTTATAAACATGAAAAGCATAAATTTTTTAGTAAAAACAAAAAGAAATAAAATTTAAAAAGTAATTAAAAAAAATTTAAATTGAAAGCAAAATTAAAAACATTAAAGAATGAAACTTTGTAAATAAAAATAGCAAACAATATATTTATGACGTTTAAAAAAAAGAAAACGAGGATTTTAAAAAATCTTTTGAAAATTTTATAAAAATCGTTTACAAACTCAGCACCGCACCGGGCTTAGCACCCGTGCCTGTACCAACTCTGTCTTCCTCTCTGTCCCTTCTTCTTCCTCCTCCTTCCTTCTATGCCTTTGCCCCTTATTCTTTCTTCTCTTATGCACTATTGTGCATTTCTACTACTTTTATTTCAGATGGGAACCCTCCTCCGGCTCCATTCTTCATTCTTCCTCCTTCTCATTCCTCCTTCTTCTCATCCTCATTCCTCCTTCCTCCATCTTCTTTTATGCACTCCGTGCATTTCTTCTTCTTTTCTTCCATCCATGTCTTTAGCAGTAAAAGTAGTGGTAAACACTTCAATTAAGTAGATTCTGAATGAGTGGTATCTTGGTCCCCTTCTCCGAAGGGGTGCACTCGTCCGGAACCTCGATTTCAGGGCAGGCGGAGTCTGCGGCGGCACAAACAGACAACCGGAAATAGAGATACCTTCACGGAAACTATTTATTTAAATTATATTTTAATTAAAGTTATTATTTATTTATTTTTAGTATTAAAGTTTTTTTTTTTTTTTTTTTTTTTTAATTTTAATTTTTTTTTTTTTTTTTTTTTTTTTTTTTTTTTTTTTTTTCTATTATTAATATTTTTTTTTTTTTTTTTTTTTTTTTTTTTTTTTTTTTTTTTTTTTTTTTTTTTTTTTTTTTTTTTTTTGTTTTTTTGGGGGGGTATATATATATTATAGTATGTTATTAGGGTTGACCTATATATATAAATAGCCACAAATTAACTTGTATAGTTTATTGTAACCCTACATGAAATGAATGCAAAAGTTCATTATCACTAGAAACCATAGATTATTAAGTACACTGTTCCAGGTTCTCATGTGAAATCCTTCCTAGAGTAATTTCCAGGTAGTAATTTATCCAGTAGATTCCAGTCCCTTTCAATATTTACTCAATCAGTAAATTTACATAATGAAGATATATTCAGATATGATATTATTAAACTTTTTCTTCGAAATAATTTTCAGTGAGTACCTATAACCAGAGACTCATCGAGTAGGTGCACGAGAAAATCGAGAGATTAATAAAGAAAAACTGAGTATTCATCTCTGGCATGATTAAGCGTTCTAGATGTGATGAAAAAATTTAACACTGCTCACAAAATACGTCCTATAAATATCTGAGGAAAATTTGATATAGTTAAACACATTCCAAAAAAAAATAAACATATATAAGGGTCTTGACTCCCGATGTTCAACATATGTTCGGCCGTGTGCTGAGTAAATGTAGGCGGTTTAGTATGTCACCTTCTAGGGACCAAAAAACCCCCATTGGGGCTCCGCCCTCACTTTTGGGGGTAAAATCCTTGAGTTCAAGGTCAGAACCTCGGAAGTTTTCCCGGTCATTCAGCTTGATGATACTCAGGTATCTGTATATAATTTCCTTGGTTGTTTGTCAAAATTCTCTACGTGCGTACGCCTCTGTGATCAACTCCAACCATTGATATTCACGATCAAGACTTGAATAAACCTCTCGATGAATAGATATGGCGCAAAATGTTGTCACGTGTCAAACATAGCGATCGAGAGAACATAGTAGCCAACACTTATGCCTCTCCTCGGCTTATTGGGCTATGACATATTCAACTGTAAATCCGGATTGTAGACCACGTGTCATGAGTCCTATAGCATTATCTTCGATTTGCACATTGTTCGCTATTCGTTATATTATCATTCGTTACTATAGTTTTTTGAGGCTGACACATATTATAAAATATTTAAGAAATCAGTTAAACAGGTGAAGGCTTTTCAAATATATAATATTTAATTCTGTATTATATGACTTATTTCTAGGAGATAGTGAAGCTCAAAATATTATACCCTGACGAATAGGGCCAATAAACAGGATGTATTTAACATCAAAGAATTTAAGAAAAGTATAATATGAACAATATCATGAATACACTTAATTATTAAAATTGAATAATATCAAGAAGTCAAAACATACAAAATTTGAAAAAAGATATGAACTATCTTTAATAAGAAAGTCTTTAAATAATGATTTATTTGATATATAAGGTCACATGCAAACGCTAATTGGTAAAAATAATATATTCAAATGAAGAGAATAGAGTTTTTTAGTTAAAAGCTTCAGAGTAGATAGATAAAAGGTAGCTGAGGGTATATATATAATTTGTAATGTAGAAAATGGATAATAATATAAAATTATGATTAGTCTAACAAGAAAGAAATGACGTAAAAATAATATAGGTATATATCATAAAGAACATAAGAAAGTATAGTTATAAAGGTAGAAGTCTGTCGGCAGGTAAGAACAGATATACGTTATTCTGCAAAGAATGATACTAGTGTGGATGAGGGTTAAGTGATTCTATCTTAAGCAGTTGTAAGAACCACCAAATCCTTAGTGAATCCGTATACCAGTAAGTTCAGTAACCATAGTTAAGAGTTCAAAAATAAGGAAACGTTCATTAAATAATAAATTTTCAATAACATAACGTAAAATTTATTAGGCTTATTGGTATAGATTCAAAATTATGATATATATAGTGAATGAAAGCAGCAGATATATATATATTTTGTTAGTTATATAAGTAACAGCTATATTGCAAATGCCACGGTTGTGTGATTATAGATTATGTAATTAAGCAGATATAGAAACACCATTCTACTCGTTTCGCACGCAACGACATTCTGTACGTTTGGGTTGAGAGACAATATGCGCCGCTTCGTATGTCTGTACTAAATATTAAACAAACATTTTACCTGTGCTTACTGAAGCAAAGTATATCTACTGTATTATATCGATCCTGGTGAGTTTAGAGTCGCCGGCTGTACTTTGTAGCTCTGCACTTGGATCGTGTAAGTCGACAGAATGAGCTAAGCGTGTGAATCTTACATTGGGGGACTCGATAGGCGGACAATGGGTGTGGGGGAGGTTGAACATTTCAATCACGAGTTGTCATGGGTTTTAATTTTTTGTTATTCTCTCAGAGTAACATTTGATAGTGATACCAGTTGTCTAAATAGTTGCCAGATAAGTGTTGTTTATGATAATCAAGTTTCTCTAATATAGATTTTATTGGTCTCTCGCGATTTTTATTATAGTAAGAAATAGGTGCTCTCTGACCACGTGCGAGAAGTGCTGGAGATATAATCTCGAGCGTGTAGCCAAAAAGTGGGCTTATGTATAAAGGATATTAATTAGATAAGATCAACTGTATATGTTTTGGCCTTACGCCCTGTCGACATTCATATTCACGAATAAATATATTATTAAATATTAGTTAACTATTGACTTTCTCAGCAATATGGTGTTACTTGGAGCATTTCATTAGGACCAGAACATTAATGACTATTCAAATACGTTTTACCAGAAATTTGGATGAAAAAAAAATTAATTAAAGAATAAGTATGAGATAGTTAATTAGTAGTATTACTAATGGACAGAATAAATAATGTCGTAAGCTTTTTGTATCAGGAGCTAAGTTAAAAATGGATAAATAAGCCACCCACGTGATAAGTATAGAGACTATTGGTAGACTGACAGTTGTTAATATTTATATTGATGGGAACCTTTGGTAGAATACGTGAGTTTTTCATTTTCGGTAAAACCTCAGTGCTCTTACATCTGAGCACGGATATGAGATGCAGGAGTACATATTTAATTACATTGATAATTAAGTTCTTGTTATAGGTCACAGTTTAATTATGCAGAGCAAGAATAAGCAGTCTAGTTATGTATGACATAAAATATTTACATGACTGAATTACTTGTTGCCTGTGTATAGGTTTATATTATTGATGTGGCCAAACTATCATGGTTTATTTTCATTCACGCCTTCATGAAATTAACAGGACAAGCTTCAGCACCCGAATATGTGGAGAAAAATTTGGACTCTAAGACATATATACGAACAACCTTCAACGTAGCAATGGACAAAAATGCAAAATGTAGTATCTGTGTAATATATACATGAAAATTCATCCCCATGTTCCTAGCTAAGTAAGTGAGAGGCTACTCCATACGTGCACTTGTCTGTATTTTCAGGATGTACCAAGAGAACTTTGTCACGACTCATTGTAGCCACTATATATGGATGATGAGGCGTGCCATCATTGAGGTCACCAAATGGCGCATTTATAGGTCTAGTAGTACTCACGTATGTAAATAGAATATACGGAATCCATATTTTACGGCGAGCTCATACGCTCTTGCATGTAAACCTAGTATCAAGAGACATAGTGACTCTAACGTACGGGAGCCAGCTATAATGTATAGGCCCGTCTCTTGTATTGTTTTACAGGTATTGAAGATCAAACTTGTGAACGACAAATACACAACGAACTCTGTCGCACAGACTTACTCCATCACCGGGTGAGATGGCAGTCTCTTTTGTTCTACTTCAATTAAATACTGAGTTCTATGAGCTTCCCACTTTTCCTCAAAGCTTGAACCATGAACATTGGAACAAATATGCACGGATCCCATATAATTATCCAGATATAGCACTCAAAAGTGAGAGGTACCAGAATCGAATAATAAGTGTTCTATTATCAACGACGGAGAGTTGCCGACAAGTATCTATTGCACTAGTTTGCAAAGGACTTCTCCTAAATACCCAATCATTCCTAATCAAATAAACGAGTGAAGGAAATGCAGAATACATTATTCTTCAAGTGTTATAACATGAAAAGACACAGGAAATAATTTCCTAAGGTAATATCAATAGAAACAGTCAATGAAAATATAAAAGGATGATTATATAATAAAATATAAGTAGTAAATAATATAAATTAACTAATTAAGAATTAATTAAATTAATTAAATAATTGATAATTAGTTAATGAAACTTATGTCCTTTATAATAATTTATATATAATATGTATACCACATTAAAAAAACTGACACCCTTATTATATTAGTCTATAACCTTTAGTAGTATATTAGATTTTATAATATATAGGTTGGATGTGGAAAAACATATTATATTCCTATATTATATTTTAAATATTATAGCAGCCAAATACTTATTAATATAATAAATATGTGTTCAATTTAAATTTACTGTAAAATATTATAATAATAGTTACTAATATTTCATAAATTATATTCAATTAACTAATTATTTTGTCAAATTCAATTTAGACTGCTACCATAATAAAAAATGATAAATAATATATATATTTCTAATAAAGTAAAATTATTGGGTTTTGCTACTAAGATAATTTTTATACGTATATAATATATATATATATATAGTAATATATCTACTATTAATATATTATTAATAGATAATTAATAATATATACTATATATATATATATATATTATATAATTAAATTAATATATATATATATATATATATATATATATTAATAATTAATATATATATATATATATATTATATATATATATATATATAATATATATATATATATATATAGTATTAAATATTATATAAATATATATTATAAATTATTTAATAATTATATATATATATATATAAATATTTACGATTTGGACGAAGTTATGAGAAAATTTGTAGGACCCATTTTTAACCTTTAAAACATTATTAATTATTTTGTCTACGTTTAAACAAAAAAAAGTGTGAATTTTTTTTTAATGTCATGTCGACGATTTGGGATACTTCCCGTCAATATCACGTTTGATTAAAAAAATTTGTGTCGGTGTCTCACAGAATCGAAAGATCCTACCTAGGCCTACCATCTTTATTGACTGATGACGTTGTTGCTGTGTGGCAGTGTTTAACACCCTTACCCACAAATTCCCGATACTGAGAAAAAGAATAATCTTTTCTCCATCACTTATTTATTTATTCATTTTAATTGATTCGCTTTTTAAAGCGGTTTTGGTCAGTGTATTTTAAATATACATAAATTATATTCCACCCTTAAGGCTATTTCACTTATTTATAATTTCACATAACCCGTTTTGGTTCTATTTTATATTAGATTATTATTTATTATTATTTATATTCTCATTAATTGTACATAATTGAGGGGTTCAATCCCTGGGCAGTGGCCCGACTCAATATCATAATCTCACTTTCACAAAACCTACTGAGCTCTTCAGTGTCACTCCTTATACTCGTCTACCATCAACTGGGTGTTTCGATTTGAGCGATGCCAGAAAGCGTATAGTCCCAGTTCTTGAAAATACTCGGGAGTATCCACCTATGCACTCTTGATATCCAACCTCCACCCACACAGATCACTTAACAAACTCGTCGATGACCATATACTTACTAGCTACAACCGAAATATCATTTAATGATCTCTCGACAACACATTTTTAAGTACATCTCGTAATCCTCTCATGTTACATGCCTCGGCCGTTTTTTTTTCTTTTTTACTCGTCTGATGCAAAAATAGTACACCTAATTAGGGTTGTGCTTCGAGATCAATCGGATCACTCCTGAATTGTCAACACATCTGTAGGGATCGTAATTGGCCAACACACAAACATTTTATTACATCCGCCTCTTGAGTTCAGTCTTTTCTTCCTACTATTACGTTTATACATTTTTGGTGCAACAAGCTATATTCACAGCGGTACATACAACAATAAATGAGGGTTTTTATAGTTCCTTTTGGCACAACGTAGTATCTTATCTCAATTATTAGATTTATTATGTACTTGTAACTCAATCATTAAGATCTTAAGTGCCATGATTATTGTATTATTTTCACCTATAGAGTATTTAATATTTATGCATCTCATTGATATAACCTTCTATTTATCCTATATACATTTTCATTATTACATATAACTCTATTTTACTCGTATATTAATTTGATCTTATTTATTACATTATTATCATACTTATCCTTAGACATTGAGCATGCAATACCCAATCACCTCGCAGATTGGTGTCTTTTCGATTTAATTTTTGCAAGTTTTTTTCAAAAGGGTGAGCTTTATTCTCTCTTCCCCTCCCTCATCATTCTTTCTGTTAATATTTCTTTAGGACAATTCCTGAATAAAACAAAAATAATTGCCTTTATACTTTATGATACTCTGAATCGAAGCTTCGTCCACTCAAGTCAGTATTGAGACATTTATAAGGATTATATATATTAATAACTATTATTATTATTAAAGAACGAAGTCAAAATATTAAAATTAAAATATAATACTAAATATGCAAATAATTTAATATTAACTTATATTATATACGCCATTAAATTAAATGTGAAGTGAGTGTTTATAATTTAAGAATTGTTACTTCTACTATCTTATAAGTAAAATATGTGTAAAGTTGTTTATATTATTTATATTTAAATATGGACCTCGGTTACTATGTTTCACTTATTAAGAAAGACTTCGACATGATCTATAGATCAATAGATCATTATCTCACGTCTTTGATTCGGTTTCAAAATTTTAAAACAATAACTGTTTATTTATTTTCATTTTAAATTTAAAAGAAAATAATGTTAGTGATTATGTATCAGAGTAAAGTGCCGGCTGTTGAAACTATTACTGGAAGTGCTCGGAAGCCTGAGGAAAATTTTTTTCCGGCTCAGACTCCTAGAGTGACATTTTATTAAAAAATACCATAGGTCTCGGACTCGTTGAACTCCTTAAAAAGTGACTCGGACTACGTTAACTCGCAATTTTATAATAAGTGCTCGGTGACTCCGAACTCCGGCTCCATGAGCATTTAATGAATGATATATATATTAGCCGTGCTCGGCTCCTAGTGCACTCGGTCATTCGACTCCGTACTTCCGTAGCTCCGACCTCATAGTTATAATATTCCTATTTATTAGAGATACCGTACCTTAGAATAGTGTGATTTGAATTTTTTCTCTTTGTACAAAATTTGTTTGATTGTGTGGATGTGTATAAGTTGAATTATGTGTTTGTTTGTCGAGAGTATCAAAATTGACACTCCTATATTACTTAGAATTATAATAAACCCATGTGGCTTGAAAATATTATGTTAAGCTTATGACATTCATCGACATTTTAAAGTGCCACAATTACAGAAAAATACTAATTCGAGCATTCTTCCTGATACATTATTTAATACTAATCTTTTCTCTACTTTCTCCGAACGATGAACTGATTAATGATCTGGCCGTTGACATTAAGATATCAATGAAATCTGAGTGAGTTTATTTATTATTTTTATTTTTAAAAAATTACTGGTAAAATAATTATATTTCTAGATAGACTACTTAAATATAGTATTAAAATAATAATATTTCCTTCATTATCTGAGTTATGAGTCAGCTGCTTATACTGAACTATATGTGTAAATATAATTTTATAAATAAACATATATTTATTATAAAATAAAATAAATATAGTTATATATATATATACACTTTCTTCATAATAATTTTATAAAATAATTTCTTTTTAGAATACTGAGCCTTAATATGCATATAAATGTACCTATTAACCATATAATTATATTCACAAACAATGACTTATAAAATATAAATTCATTTCTTTTCACTCTCTGGTTGCTTCTTCCCACGATAAGTCCTATAAGTGAACTCAATTTTATTACTTTATTACATTAAAGCTAGAATATAATTAAAGCTATCTCAATATAAATTCACTTATGGACTTAGGAAGGGAATAATAAGGTACTGTTATTAATAATTGTGTAATGAGCCCACTATACTTGAAAAATTTATATAGGTACAGTAGGTAAAATCCTCTTATTAAATTAACTGTTATAATCCTATATTATACTCGTTATTAATTAAAAATATTTCAATCTAATGTCTTGTGTGGAATATTTACTAATAATTGTAATATATCCTAGAAGACCTGATCCCAGTTAAAAGGTTAGATTTTTTAACTGATTGATTGATCACGTTCCTTCAGTTACGCCAAAGTTTTTGCTATGATGATTCAAATATTTATACCTCTTATTTACATATAGACTTAATATAGATACTACCTAAGTGTATAGTGGATTCTTGCAAAACTAGCTATTATATATTTGATCACTCATTCAGTTGAACTGCCAGATTTATCTAAATTTAAAATTAAGGATTACTTATTAAGGATTGCATACCTAAATGTATATGCCCACCGAAACTTCAACTATATTTCCTTAACCTTACCAATACTCACTCACCGGACTAAAACATAGTCATTGTATCAGCTGAAATGGTGATTGCAGCCATGGTGGCGAGTCTTTTGATTCATTAATCCGTCTCCATTACCCCAATCCCTCTCCGTACAGCACCTCATGCTGCAGCAGTTAGGATTTATCCCTGCTACGATTACTCTTTGTGTTCCATTTATTTTGCACCCAGTACTCCGGTTACAAAAGTTGGACTTGAATGATCATTTTCACCAGCTCTCAGATCCAGTTGTTATCTTTGGGTTTTTTGATATTCGTCATCCTTTATTTGGAGATTCGGTTCCCTAGCTGAATGTAAATATTTTAGTGGATCTTCTCCCCAAATATGACTTGGGTTGTCTCAATCCTGGCATTTTTACTTTTGAAAGTTTTGATCTATATAGTTCTTCCTGCATTTATGTCACCTGGTGTTATGTGTCAATATTTGATAATTTTCGATTGTCTCGTTTTGACCTTTTGTATAGGAGTAATCATTACTCTATCTCCCTGCATGACAACACTCGTACCCTGCTTTCAGATCACATACTAATTACAGGCATCAACGAGCAGATTATTATGGTAACATTCCAACCAACGTACTATCCGCTCCATCTCTTTTTGCGAACTTATTGGGATATTTTTTCCCTGTTGTTCAAGTAGCGTTTGTTGCTTTCCAGAATTTCAAATAATCCGTAATAATACCCGGGTATCGACTGCTGATTTTATTGCAATTTGGGAGAATCGGGATCTTCCATATAACCATTTATTTACGTTATCAGGATTTCGTACTGCTTTGTCCTCCTACAAGGATGGGCTCTAATGGAATCCCTTTTTTATGCTTCGAAAGATTTCATTTATCTGCTTCTTCTTTTCTTCTGGATTTATTTAATAGAATATGGGTAAAGGATTCTTTTAAAAACTTTGCGGCTTAATGCTTGTTTGGTACCGATCCCAAACGTTAAAGAAATTCTAACAGAGAGGACTTGATGAGATCAATAAATTCCCTCTTGTGATACTTGCAAGTTGATGAAGAAATGGTAGCTAAAAGTATTTATTCTGAATTGGGGAACCTGCAAGCTTTTTTAAACTACCAGTTAGGATTTCAAAAATTTCAGTCGAAAACTTATCCCTTAGTTCGCCTAGAAGAAGAAATGGATTTTGGGTGTCTCCTTTGATATGGAGAAGGCTTATAAAACTACATGGAGGGAAGATATTTTATTAATTAGGTCTCCGTAGCCAGTTTCCTCTTTTCTTTAGGAGTCTCTTGTAAGGTTCGTATCTCATCGGTATTTTCGAGACCGTTTGTTATTGAGGAAGAAGTTCCTCAAGGTAGTGTGTTGAGCTTTATTCTTTTTACGATAACGTTTATCGTGATAGTTACTGAAGCTCCTCAATACGTGCAGTTTTCAATATACACAGATGGCTTTGTTATCTATCTCTTAGGAGTGAAATTGCTATACTTTGAACGTCAAATGCAGGGTGCTATCAATTCCATTACAGAGTGGACGAATACGCATGGTTTCAGATTTTCTGTCTCCAAAACTACTTCCATTTTGTTTCCTGTCCCTGAACCCATTCTGCATTTGTGTGGCTTTAATATCAACTCCCTTTTGGGCTTGACTTTGGATAAAAGGTTATCGTATATTCCTAACATTAGGCACCTTAAGACTGAGTGCAGAAGTCCTTTACATCTGTTACGCCTTATTTCGCATTAAACCTTGGGAGCAGATCTAAAAGTTCTTCTCCGACTCTTTTTGGCCATGACTCGCGCTAAATAAGCCTGCTCAGACTTCTAGGCAATATTCAGAAGGGGCCAGGTCTTCTTCTAAAGCTAGTCTGATACCAATATCATGCCTTTGTCTATGAGTAGGAATTTTTTTTATATGCCGAACATATATTTACGAACATATCTACATCAGGGGATGTTCTGAGGAGTAGTTTAATGGTCTTTTGCGGAGGTTATGTGTAGTCTTTAGCAGATCGCAGATTCCTCAAAATAGGGTACTTCCATGCTCACCTCACCAATCTCCTGTAGATGCATGCATCTGTCAGTTGTCCTACACAAAACTTTTCCAACGTCTTCTGTCCATCCACATCTCAGACGCCTCCGCATCCTGACGTTCTCCTCTTCACCCCATTGCAGTCCTTGTCGCTCCATCTAACTTTAGGTCGTCCCACACTTCTTCTCCTCTCCGGTATCCATTCCAGATATCTTCTGGGCACTCGTTGCTTCTCCATCCTCTTAACATGTCCGTACCATCGTAGCTGTCTCCACAAGCTCCACCACGCTTCACACGCCTAACGCCCTAACCTCCTAATTTCTCTTCCTGTCTTCACACCTCTAATCAGTCGCAACATGTATCTGCATGCCACCAACTTACTTTTGTTCTTGCATAGAGCCCATGTTTCATATGTACGTTAGTATTTGCTCTAGTATACTTGTGTACATCACCATCTTAACTCGTCGAAATTGCTCTTTCCTTCAACAATGGTAACAACATGCTGTTGTCCCATTACATTTCCCAATTTTTATTGTTTAATTCCAGCATTGTGTCGTTTTCTTCACCATAGTGCACCCACAATATTTAAACTAACTGTTTTTGTCTCAGCTATTCTCCCACCACAGTAATTTAGACATCACCACACCTCCGATCAACATCAACTCTGTCTTCTCTTCCCTCTATTTATCCTCATACCCCTCCTCCAACTCGTCCCAACTCCTAGAAAATTTGCAGCCCTCTTGTATTTGTGCAACAGCACTGTTATTTATGGTGTATCCTTAAACATTCCCAGGCATCCTCCACTTGTTCCACACCGATCTCCTGCAACTGTCCATGTATATATAATGAACAGAATTGGACAGCACGCTCCCTCTTGCTTCACCCCAGTTGTGACAATAAACCATTCTCCTCAATAGAAATAGTCTTTACTCTACTTACTGTCTACATAAGTGCTTTTATTGCTTTTAACAATTTCTTAGGTATTCTATAATTTATTCTTCTCACCTCTCCCCTTAGAACTCTATCAAAAGCCTTTTCTATGTCTACGAAAGCTGCACATGCCTTCCTGTTAAATTCCCAATTTTTTTCTACTTATCATTTTCAAAGACCAAATCTATAGTCGATCTCCCCATTCAGAAACCATGTTATATTCTTCTAGCTCCAAAAACAAAATCTATACAGCGAGTTCTAATATCCTTTTCATCTTGGTCTGTAATTTCTTAACCTCTATAGTTTCCATTCTGTTGATCTCTTTTTTATATATATGGGGCGATTAGTTCTACTCCATTCCTGTCTTGTCCCTTCAATCCCATTTCCTTTAGCATCTCCAGCAACCATTCCATCTTCCCACCGTCTTCCGTTTCATACCTTTCAACGCCACTATCATTCTCCTCCGTGATCAACCACCCCTCCTCTCTCCCAGCCTCTAACAAATCAGGCTTCTTGCATTCTCTCCTCCGCCACGCCCTCCACATTGTACACAACCTCGGGAAGAATCTTCCTCCATCTCTCGTCAATCTCCCTTTGATTTACTATTAGGACTCCGTTTTCGCCCTTTATAGCCTGTGCCATTGGTGTCAAGCTCTTCCTGTAATTCTTAACTATATTAAAAACCAGCTTTCTTACGCCTGTCACATCTTCTTCTAACTTATTTCCGTTTTTTTCCCAGGTGGTTTCCTTTTCCATCCTTTTCACTCTATCAGACTCTCGCCGAGCCTCTACATACTTTCTCTCCAACTCCTCCCTCGTTTTTATCTAAAACATCTCATCTTCCTTGTACAGCAGTTTTAACACGTTCTGTCCATGGTGTTTTTTTTTTTTTGTTCCTCCCACCATTTTTATTCTCATCGTCACTTCTGCGCTCTTTAGCACCTTTTCCTTAAAAGTATTTCAGCACTCCTCAACATTGTGTCCCCCCTCTTCTGCTGTCATATTGTTTCTTATTTGCCGCTGATAGTTCTCTCTTCATCCTGCTTCTTTGATCCTTTCTATTTGCACTCTCCTTCTCATCTTTCTTGGATGCAAGCTAGGTTTCTTTAATATCATCTTCCCCAACACCATACGGTGGTCCGCATCTCAAGACACGGAAGGTACACTCTTTACATCTCTAAGCATCTCCTTTTTATTAGTCAATATCAGATCTATCATGGATTTCTCCACATAATCAACCATTTCTCTGCTCCATCTATACCATGTCCACTTATGGCTTTCTCTATGTTTATAACAGGTGTTCATAACTGTTGATCCATTCTG
>JABUQX010127485.1:0-24032 GCA_015478945.1 Trachelipus rathkii | reverse complement strand
TGAAAACCTCTGTTAATAAAAAATTTTAACTTCTAATAGAAAGATCGTATACTAAAGACAGTCAAAGCCTATAATATTCTAGAGGAGTCTATAATTATACTAAAATATATAGATATATATCGGTAATATATATATATTATAGCGCGTATATTAAATAAATAACTAATTACTGGGGTATAAATATATATATAGTGTATTAGTAATTATATATATAAAGAGTATACGTGCATGTCCGTTATTTTTCCACATTACCCAAATTTAGAAACTCTTAAAAGTAAGTTGATTTTATATACCAAATTTCAACATTTTGAATTATTTGGTAATCTAAAAATTGAGTTATTTTAGACGGTTATTTTCCATTTTGAAAATAATAAGTGTGTTTCATTCGAATATAACAAGTAAAAAATAAAGTAAATGCAAAGTAAAAATAATAGCGAATTATATTAAATATTTGTTAGGTTATTAGGATAAAACCTTGTTTATTCTGAATGAGTTGCCGGATGTAGGATATATTAAGAATAATAGATAAGAGGTAGTAATAAATTATAGAGCTATTTATATATATTCGCATTGGGTACATGCGATTTCAGGGAATATAATATGGTTGAAAGAAGAGGAGAGAGAGATGGATGGCGTTTGATTCAAAAACATCTGTGATGTTGATTTTGCTTGCTGTGACTGAAGAAACGATGATAGAGGAAACGAGTGAATAATGAGTGGTTTGATGTGAAATGTGTGTGCTGGTGCAGAAAGAAATGGGAGGAGGAGAGAAGGAGTTCGCAATTTCTAATAAGATAGAGATAACCTGTTGGTACAGGACTATTGGTAGATTTGTTTGTGTATGCGACTAGTAATTTAATGGTTAAATTTAAGTTTGAAAAGGTCAGGTATGTGTGTTTGTGACATATGGTCCATCTGAGGGTAATGTGGAAGAGTGTGTGATTTTCTGGGATAATCTGAATGATTTTTGGATGGGATGAGTAGGTTGTGTTTGGTGACCTAAATGGTTGGAAGGTAATGCAAAGAAAAAGGGATGTATCAACAAGTAAATTCTTGGGTGATGGTGCAGAAAACGAACAAATTAAGGTATAGGAAGGGGTCGACTGATTTCCGTGTAGCAAGATGAGTATGTGGGTAGTAAGTAATACTTTAGCTTCAAACACAGGTTGTTATTCATAGTGCAGTATACTAGGGTTATAGATTGCTAATAGAGAATAGTATTTTTGAAGGCGAAATTATATGAATTGATTTTTGTGTGTGTTAAGCTAGACAGGGAGATGTTGAAAGCATCATCGAAATGGACTGTTACAAAATCAGTGATGGATCTGGCTGGGGATGAGGTCTTACTCGGAATAATATGTTGTTTTATGTAAGAATTTATGTAAGATTCTTGGGCCTTGGATGGAGGGAAAGAAATGAGGAAGGAAGTGGAAAATTAAGAGTGAGAAGTGAATGAGACAAGGTAAGAGAAGAAAAATAGTTATAAGAGTTGATTAGAGCAAAATAAAATTCAGAATGCTGAATGAGAACAAGATGTAACCGAACAAATTCTGGGCACAAATGAAGGAAGCTTTTGTTAGTAGTGCAAGAAGTATGTGGATGAGCTAAAGTAGGCAGTAAGAAACTTAACAGTGAATGGTCTGAAGAAGAGAGGTTGATGCACGTGGATTAAAGCAAAAAAGGGGCGTAATTGAATGTACTAAAAGCAAATGATAGGTCTCTAAAGAAGATGTTTGGAAATTTATATAAGAAGGAAAATAGGAAGACTAAAGAATTGCATACGTAGCGAGGAAAAATGAGGGTTAAGATGAACAGTGGAAGAAGGAGAATGGGAACTTACAAGGAATAGAAAGACTTTCTGGAAAGAAAGCGCGAACGTAAGAATGAGGAGTAAGGGGAATCTGCATAGAATAATTGAATAGGTGGTGCTATTAGTAAACTGATGGAATGATGTCAGAAGGTGTGTAGGAACACTGTCAAAAATTTGCATATATGCAGAATGAGGTGTGATAAGTGAATGTATGGGTTTGATGGTGAAAAAGAAGTGAATATTTTGGGGATGGAGTAATTAGTAGGGATGAAGTGCTAATGGTAGGGTCAAACAAGGTTGCAAGAATGGTGTAAATCTGCAGGCATAGATTATACTTACTATACCAATGATAAAGAAATGGCCAGCTAATGCGCTAGTCGGAGCGTTACCGACTTGACCAAACAGGCAAACAGTTTTAAATAATCCAAATAATAAAAATAGACAAATAGGAATGGATGATGTGAAACGAGATGATGATTGATTGATGTGTAACAAAGCGTTTATGGAGGATGTATAGTTCCGAGACTGGAGGCGAGCAGTAATAGTATCCCTCGCTCAGTAATAGTCAAGGGGGATAAGAGTACCTGTACGAAATTATAGGTGGTGCATATTTAGTGTATAGTGCTGAATGAATCAGTTTGTAGATATGTGTGAGTCGGAACAGAGACGTCTATTGACTGAGGACTGATTGGAGAACAGAAGTGCATATAAGAAGTTGTAGAGGATGATGGTGTGTGATTCCCAATATTTTACTATTGAAAGCAACTCATGATTGAGGAAAATGATGAGAGAAAAAGTATAATTGTTATTATGTGTACAATAGGATTTGCCAACCAGTGTATTGACAGGATTATAGCGAGACCACTGTGGCTAGGCTGTTAGTGATATATGTCATAATCATAGGCTTCTGAATGGAATCAAAATATTTAACCAGTATCGCTGAAGCCGTGTGTAATAATAATTTGAGTTCGAAACCGATGGTTTAATATTAATAGTGCGGCGAGGGAGGAATTTGATATTATGTCTCCCTTGTTTTACTTAATTTGTATATGGATTAGAAAAATGGTTATGAATAAGAATTAGAATCATACGTGGGTGGGGGTGGGCCGACGGCATGGTTGGCAGGAGCTAAAGGGTCTAGAATGATGAGGAATGGAAAGAGTTGGGGGTGCCCTACTATTTATGCAGATGGATTTGGTTTTGTGTCGTGAATCTGGCAGAGATGGAGGTTTGGGTCGCTTGTTTGCGCTTGTATGTGATGGTGTGTGTGTGATGAGGTTTGAAAGTAATGTAGATTAAGAATAAGGGTGATGTAGTCAATGAGAGAGTCCGGCAGATGGTGAAGCGAAAGGAAGACCTAGATAAGAGAACTAAAGTGAGTTAACGTGAGACTAGTATCTTAGTTTAAATTATTTTAGAGTTATAATATATATTCATTTGTAATCTGGTTCTCAGAAAATGCAAAATTTAGAAACTTTTTCTGATGCAAGCGACTTAAGTGATTGATTTTTATATAGCAGCTTAAATATGTAGATTAAGAAATTTAAAATAATACGATTGTGAAGGTGAAGTTGCGTTTCTCAAGGCAGTTGTCGAGTCATAGGAAGAAAAATTTAACATTCTTTTGTATATGTGCGTGCTTAACACATTTGTCATCGATTTCTTTTTCTTGGGTGTGTTATAACTCGGTGATAAATTTAAAAATTAATTAACAGAGTCTGTGAAGTACTTTGGCAGATTAGGGTCCGCCTTTCGACTCTGTGACCCTAGTAGTAGTATCTAATATGAAGTGATTAGGAGCCTAAGACATATTTAATTAACATTGAAGGTATCTTATAGTTATATACAGTAGCTTATAATATATAATATAATGTTAAAATATGGTGAATTAATTTGTTTGAAAATATAGTGTTTACAATCTTTTTTTAATTAGTAATAATAACTAATAGTAAATCCAAGACGTAAAAGTAATCATCTTTAAAGCTCGATACGCCGCATAGTATCATATGGTACTATGCTGGTATTAACGTTTGCTCAAGTACTGGATTATGCATGTATTGTACTATTATAACTATAGTATTTTTTTGATATTTGTGTGATTTTATTTGGTATCTATATTAAGTAAATCACAACAGGATTAGTCGTCAGTGGTAGACACTCGCCAAACAAAAGCGAAGTGTCCCAGGTTCGCAACTGGTCGGGTGGAGATTGTTGAGCTATTCTCTCCTTGGGCTTGGCTTCGTCCCGCTCGGGCGTTAATCGAGTACACCCCCCTCCAGATTAGGGCTCTCCCCGTGAGCGGTGGTGTTTATCTTCTGTAAAAAAAAGAAAAAAAAATATACTTACTTTGTTGCCCCCACTCCTTTTCTATGAGATATTGTGCCACCACAGCAGGGTGTTGGCAAAGTTATTCATTATGAAAAAGCCTGTGTGAAGTTGTGGCTGATGTCCATTTAGTCATGGCAGTCTAGCAAAAGATGTCCTATGTCGTTATTAGTCTAGGAAAAACATCTTTGGCAGTGGAAGATGGTGCTTTATTAATTCGAAATTTGTATTCTTAAAGGGAGGGATGGTGTCCAAAGCAGAGATGGGACAGCATTACGAGGGTCTGATGGTTCAAAGTTTGTTCTGTAAGGGATATTTCAGGTGAATGTGTTTGAAGTATAGTGTTATTGGGATATGCAGAGATCATTCTTATGGTGTGATTTTTCTCCTTATAGGTGCATGGGGTGATCTATTGAGTAATTTATTGTAAAATTGACAGTCTATCATGTCCTGATGGCCTTTTAAAGGGAGAATTTTTGTTTCAATTGGTTGAGGATGGATGGGTGTGGATAGAAGGCAGACTGTTATTATCCTGAAAGCTTTATTTTGCACGGTTTTTAATTTCTTAACATTTAATTGTGATATTGCGCAAGCCCAAGCAGGTGATGAATAATTTAGGAAGGGATGGATGTATTGTCTCTATACTAAAGTGAGTTTCTTTTTTAATCCATTCAATTTATGTGTAGCTCTTAAAGTGATATTGTTGATGGGGGGGTGAAAGTCTTATGAGTTTCAAAGGTTAAACCTAGGATGGTGGGTTGTTCAATAGAGGGGGGGGGGGGGGAGTCGTACTATTTAATAGGACTATAACCGAGTGGACAAGGTAATAGTGGATTTTTGAGGTGATGCAGTCATTCTATTCTGTTCGTTGTTAGCCATTGTTGCAGTTCTCTGCATGCTATAATTATAGAAGAACTTTGAGCCATGATTGTTAGATCATCAACATAACTATTAATTTTTATGGAAAGGGAAATGGGAAAAAGAGGTCATGCATAAACATGTTGAAGAGTGTAGGTAAAAGAATGGTTCCCTGGGGGTTTTCATTTGTATGAATGGGAGGATTGGGGGGGGGGGGGATTTCATTTGTATGAATGGGAGAAGTGGTGTCCTTGGATGACTAGCTGTGTGGTAGGATAGGAAATTTGCTATTATTTTTTTGTCTTTGGTGGGTAAGTTTGTGTTTAAGACTTTGTCTATTAAAAGGTGATGGCAAACTGTATTGAATGCCTTGTCGATGTCTATTGCTACAAGACCAGTACGTCGTGCAGGAAGCTGCACTGACTGCTGAAGGACTATATGGATGGAGGATTAATATATATATATATATATATATATATATATATATATATATATATATATATATATATATATATATATATATATATATCATATATATATATATACATTTCTATATAGATATATATATATATATATATATATATATATATATATATATACTTACACTGAAGACATCGTGACTGAAATATGGCATAATGAGAACAATATGATTCAAATTTCTTAAGCAAAGTGTGGCTTCAATAATGTTGTCTTTACCCCTGCAAAAAAATAAAAATAAAAAACAAAAAATAAATAAATAAAAAAAAAAATTCCAATTTCAATATAGTTATTTTTTAAGAGGGTTGCAGAACTGCAAAAAAAAAAAATGAAAAGTAGAAATAGAGTAGAACATAAAAAAGGAATCCTGAGGAACACCATTAATGACAAGATTGAAATACAACTACATATATGGAAGGATTTGAAAACAAACTGGACAACACAAAGTGAAGGAGGATGCTTTGAAAATAGAGCCGTATGTAACGCCCTGTCAAGACCTTTGGATGTCAAAGTACCACCCCATAGGCGTCCTCACATTTCATAAGGTTAGAGTCATAATTGGGGAATATAGGAAAGGATACAGCCACTTGAAAGCCATACTAATAAGCAATTTTGACAATCCTATGGGGGTAGACATATGTTAATAATTTAGCTTAATAAATTGGATGCTGCATGTATTATTATGGAGTTGATTTTATTATTTGAATAATGAATTAAATCTAGGATAAGTCATTCAAAGCAAATGGCAACATCTTGGTACGCTTCTAGCTGTCAATTTTTTTATGTTTTAATCTGAAATAAGAGAATAAAATTTCATATGATCCAGGAAATGAGAATTGAGGACAGATTCAAAGATCTTAAGACATAGTACAGGTGAGTCTTTGGGTGGGGGTTAGAAGGAAAAGGAAAAGGATGCCTACCCCTCTTTGGAATTGGTTTCGAATATAAGAGTTTTCATCACTGAAGAAGTGTTAGTGCTAATACATAAGGAGAATATTTGAATGAGTTTTTGAGCCATCTAAGAAGCACACTCCCCAAAAATACAGGGAGAGATATCATCTGAGCAGTTGCCATCCTAACATTCATATATGACAAAACCTTATTCACCCAATTTAACATGAAACATGTGAAAGGGGAAAAAAAAAAAAAAAAAAAAAAAAAAAAAGTATGAGGAAAAGGAGGAAAGTGTTGCTAAAGACATCTAGGGTTGAATTATATAGAAAAAGAGTTAAGATTTGCATAAAAGTATTAGTTGTAATCCATCAGAACAAATGGGAGGTAGAACGACAAACGTAACAATATTACACTCACTTAAAAACTTGCTGAAATTGAAAATATGCTCTAGTTTTATTACTATTCATCAAAATAATTGACCAATTTGACAATTTGACATCTGGTCCTAATTTGAAAGGCCATTTTTAAGTGACTATTCACTAAAAAAAAAAAAAAAAATACATTATTTAGATGTGTACTAAATAAAAATTTAAGGTTTATGACTCCCCTAAACAACTAAAACTAAATAAAAAATCTCACTGTTGAAATTTTTTTTTCATTATCTGGCAATATTATACCTCGAAATTGAAAATTTGCTTCAATTTTTAACCATACATCAGATTTTTTTAGAAATTTCAAAGAGTTATAACTTTTATTTGGGTAAATTTTCTATATAACTAATCATATGGCCTATGGACACAACATCCCCATTTTGCATAGCCAGCACAATGACATGCCTAGAGGTCAAATGGTTGAGTATATAGAAAAATGCCCTAAATAAAAGCTGTGTAACTATTCAATTCTATCTACTCTGAATGGAAGTGGATAATGAATCCAGTGATTTATATTCTGTATGAGGTCTGTCTGAAAAGTATTTGACATGATTCTTTCCCATGGAAAGTAATTACTTGAGGGTGGCAGCACTTAAGTGGAAGGTGCAGGGAACATTTGCAGGCAAACATTTTATTTTTTAGGCTTGCCAGACATATCTATTATGTCGCTGACAGGCTACTGCTGAGTGAGGTAGTGTTGGGTGTGAAAGTCAGAGTTTTATTTTGAGTGTGATGGAACATGTCGAGCAAAACTACTGCATCAAGTTTTGCCAGAAGCTTAAGGCGTTTTTGATTTGGCAAGAATTCTTCTAAACGGAAGAAGTTCTTCACTTTCTCATTTGATTTGTCAATATTCTTTCAAACGGAAGTAAATTTCCTAGCGAAATCAGGAATTTTTCTTCCATCCACAAGGTTGCTATTTTTCGGTCTTCAAGTTCTTTACTTTTCTTGACTTGAGTTTGTGACGTCACATGAAATCGTAAAAAAAATGTTTTTTTAATGTTTTCAAGTTTTCGAACCACTATTTTATCTTCGAAATATATTAATTATGTTATTTTCCAAAGAACTGGTGAAATATAATTATAAAAAAATTACAAAATTGAGAAATTTTATTTCTCTGTTATAATTATCATTGTTGTGACGTCACTCGAAGTGATCATGTTTCAAACATGTGTTTTTTTTAAACATATATATATATATATATATATATAAGTATATAACATAAAAATATATATATATATATATATATATATATATATATATATATAACTATATATATGTATATATATATATATATATATATATATATATATATATATATATATATATATATATATATATATATATATATATATATATATATATATATATATATATATATATATATATATATATATATATATATATATATATAATATATATATATATATATATATATATATATATATATATATATATATATATATATATATATATATATATATATATATATATATATATATATATATATATATATATCTATAAATAAACATAAACTATACACTCCTTGTTAATAGCCTTTATAGGCTTAGGTATGTGCTGTAAATGTAAACAAATCTCTCAAAGGCAGAGAATGTTCATTTTGATTTTCGTAAAAAAATATGAACTCAGGGGTGTGATGAGATGGAAGAGCAAAACTACTGCATCAAGTTTTGCCAGAAGCTTGGTTTTACATTTCACAAGATTCAACAAGCTTTTTGTAATGATGCAATGGGGGTTATCCAATTAAAACACTGGCACAACTGGTTTAAAAATGGCAGCACATCATCTGAGAGTGATCATCATTCATGAAGGCTGTCAACAAGCAGGAATGCAGAAACCATTGAGAAACTGAGGTCCTTGATAATGCCAGATCGTCGTTTGACAGTGAGAGAAATTGCTGATGACATCGGTATCAGCAAAGATTCTGTTCATGTAATTTTACGGGATGAATTAGATTGCGCAGGTTATCAGCCAAATTTGTGCCAAAACTGCTTTCGCAGGAACAAAGGGAAGTCAGACTTGACGTCGCACAAGACATGCTGGAAACAGTCAACAGGGATGCAGAGTTCCTCAATACTGTGATAACTGGAGATGAAACCAAAGTTCAATGATCATAGTGGAAAGCATGACAGATGAGGAGCAAAATCAAGGTGATGCTGATTGTTTTCTCTGATTCCTGTGGCATCATGCATCATGAATACATGCCTGAAGGACATACAGTAAATAAAGAGTACTAATGTGACTTCATCTGTTGTCTCTATGAAGGAGTTTGTCATAAACGATGGGATCTGTGGTCATCACAAAACTGGAAACTACATCACTGTAACCCCAGCTCATTCGTTGCTTCTGATCCAGTATTTCATGGGTAAGAAAGGCATTAATTTTTTTATGAAAAAATCATGATTTTTTTGATTTTTTAGGCAAATTTTTTTTTTCTAAATTAATAATTATTCTTAGTTATCACCTGATTAATGATAAGTATATTTCATCTATATAACAAGTAAATTCATCAATGTAGTTTAAAATCATTTTCAAAGAAAGAAATAAATAAAAAATTAGATTACTCAGATATTATATATATATATATATATATATATATATATATATATATATATATATATATATATATATATATATATATATATATATATATATATATATATATATATATATATATATATATATATATATATATATATATATATATATATATATATATATATATATATATATATATCTTCTTCTTCTTTACTAATCTTCCTTATATTTCCAAGATGGGAGTAAGGTCTTGACGGGCATCGAAAAGAAAAGCAGTGAAGAACATGACACAAGTGAAAAGAAAGCCCAGCCACCGCCCCCTCAGTACCATTAGTTAGTGGGAACCCATCACAGTCAGAAAATCCACCCTAAAGCTACATGGGACAGCGATGGACCCTCACTATGGTAGATCGCCAAAGTAAGGGTTCCCTTTGGCCCAGGTGGGCCATAACCATACCCCTCACAATCCCCCGCCATTCCACTCCTGTTATACACCTTTCTTCTCGCCTCTATAAACTCAAATTTCTCTCCTTCAAACATTCGTTTACTGACTCAATCCACTTTTCTTAGGTCTCCCAGCGGTTGGTTTCCAACACACTCGCCACTATACATTAGCTTAACCAAACCGACTACCATTCATCCTTTCCATATGACCAAACCATCTCAACATACTTTCATTTATTCTCTCATTTACCCCTTTCTTCACACCACACCACTCTCTAATACGTTCATTCCTCTCTTTATCAATTCTTCTCACACCTAGCACACCCCTAAGATTGTCCATCTGAACACATTGAACTTTAGATCTACTTCTTATTCCAGACACATACTCTCACTACTATACAATAACACAGGTAACAACATACCCTCATGTAAGACCCTAGCACACTCAAGACTTAGTCCCTTTACATTCTTCAAGAATTGCAATAGCCACCTTCCTGCCATCATAACTTTCCTACTACACTCTGCATCGTCCGTTCCCTTCTCATCCAACATATACCCTAAATATTTAAACTCAGACACTTGTTCCAGCTGCTCACCATCTAATCTTCACACCGAGAATTGTCCTCACTCACAACCATTACCTTACTCTTATCTGCACTTTCAAGCCCTCCTTTTACACACCCCTGCCAAATCTACTCTACCAATCCTCTCAAACTCTCTTCAGATTCGCCACACAGAACCAAATCATCCGCATATAATAGGTAGGGCACCCTCCACTCATCTCCATTCTCCACCATTCTAACACCATTTCCTGCCATCCCCACCTCGAATTCTTTCATAACCCCATCCATATACAAATTGAATAACCAAGGAGACATAACACAACCCTGTCTTACTCCGCTGTTAATCCTAAACCAATCACCATTGACACCATTTATTCTTACACACGCTTCACTATCGTCATACATACTTTTGACTCCATTCAGAGAAGCCTACCACCAACACCATATATCACTAACACCTGCCATAAACCTTCCCATAAAACCTAAATACAATTTATTCTTCTTCTCCCTCATTTTCTCAATCATTTGTTTTCAATGTAAAGATTTGATCCACACATCCTCTACCACTCCTAAACGCACCTTGTTCTTCACCAATCAGTCCTTCAGTCACTCGACGCACTCTTTCGACCAAAATACCAGCATATACCTTCCTACAACACTCAATAAACTTATTCCCCTATAATTTCTACAGTTCCCCTTATCTCCCTTACCCTTATATAAGGGTACTATTACCGCTCTCCTCCAATCCCTTGGAACTATACCCTCTATAAACGCTTTATTACACAACTTCCAAATTCAATCAATCACCATCTCGCCTCCGTTCTTGATCATTTCACCAGTAATTTCATCTATACCTGCAGATTTACCATTCTTCAACTTTTCACTCTACCCATTACCTCCTCCTTACTAATAACCTCATCCCCAAAATACCTATTCCTTCTTGCACCATCAAACCCACACACATTCACTATCACCTCTTCATTACTGTTAATATTGTGCAGATTTTCGAAGTGTTCTTTCCACACTCCTCTCACACCCATTTCATCAGTTACAAAAGCACACCATCCTATTCATTATTCTAAGCAGATTTCCCTTATTCTCATTCTTAACCTTTCGCGCTTCCTTCCAGAAGAGCTTCCTATTCCCTTGTAAGTCCCCATTCATCCTCCTTCCAAACTGTTCATTTACCTCTTGTTTTCTCCTACGTATACACCTTTTAGTATTTCTTTTTTCCTCCTTATATAATTCCAAGCATCTTTCTTTTGAGTCTTCATCATTTGCTTTTAGTACATTCAACCACGCTTCTTTTTACCTTTAACCGCTTTCATCACTTTATTCTACCACTCTATTGGCATTCTTACTTCCTACTTTGACACACCCACATTCTTTTGTACTACTAACAAAGGCTTCCTTCATTGCGTCCAGATTTGTTCAGTTTCCCATCTTGTTTACATTCAACCGATTTGCTAGCGAGCGCTCTTACATATACTTATCCTTATTGTCTTGTTCACATAACTTCTCACTCTTAATTTTACCTACTTCCTTTTCGTATCACCTTCCTATCCATCCAAGCCCCCACTAACTAATTTACATAAGACAACATAATGATCCGGTAATTCCATTTCTAATCCTTCTTCCTGATTTAACATCCAACACATACTCTACTTCAACATTTCCTTCTTCACCAACACAAAATCAATCATACTTTTCACTTCGATACCATCTCTACCTACACCAACTCTAGTATACTTATGAATACTCTTGTGTTTAAAGAATGTATTACTTACACATACCTCTCTCTTCACAGAAATCAATCACCTTCCTACCATTCTCATTTTCTCCCTACCCCAAAACCACCTGTTATACCATCCCTTTTTGATCACCTATCCAACCATTCAGGTCCCCAAAACTATCAATCTGAAGCTCCTACTCACCCATTAGAACATCATTCAGATTATCCCAAAAAATCGTACTCTCTTCAACGTTTTCCTCAGAGGACCATTCGTCACAACCACACATACCTTGACCTTTTCAAACTTTAGAATTTAACCATTGGGATTCTAGGACTCTCACACACTCCAAAGTCTACACCTTAACTTAGTGCCACAGGTCTCATCAGAAGTACAACTCCTTCTCTCCTCTCTCATTCTCTTCCACACCAGCACGCACACATTTTCACACCACACAACTCAATTTCACCTTTTCCTTTCATCTTTGTTTCAGTCTCCGAGCAAATCAAATTGCCCTTTCTAAATACATCTCACCTCTCTCCTCTTCTCCTCAACATTTATTCCTCTGACATTCCCATGTACCCATTCGATTCATACAGTTTCTTGAAGATAGAAGGCGCGGGTTTGCGGCGATCACAATTTCTCCGAGGGCCTCGTGGCATTCTGGCAGAAATAGTGGTGTGGGCAGCCAGCCCAGCTTCACCGTCCCTTAGTCGGCTCCTACGACACTGCAGGACATACGATGTGGGCAATTCTTTCTCCCCCCACACACAGGGATATAAGTAGTAAGGATATCTGTGATAAAGAGGGTGGATTGAAAGAATGGAAAATTTATGAAAAATGAGGGGAAAGAAAGAAGGTTGAAAGAAAGTGCATGTGGTAAATGCTAATGCACGAATGCATAACAAATGCACATACACGTGCTGGGGGTCGGAGGGTTCACACAAAAGACCCATCTGCATTGGTTCTCACAGCTATGCCACGCCCAAGTTAACAAGAACATAACACCACTATGAGAAAAAAATACACCCTTCCGTGTATATATATATATATATATATATATATATATATATATATATATATATATATATATATATATATATATATATATATATATATATATATAATTTAAATAACTTAATTAAACTAAATAATAATTATTTTTACTAAACTTATTATTAATTAGGTAATAATTAGGATTATTTACTAATTTTATCAAAATAATAATTAAAAAAGCAATTTGTGTCTAAAAAAATAAAAAAAATCAAAAAATCTCAAAAAAATCAAAAAATTCCCCAACCCCGTTCTAGAGTATTAAAGCTACCCGTTCGAGTGTGAAAATATTGTTTCATATTTAAAGTTTTCGAAAGTATAGAGTCGAAGGTCATTTTATCATGATATTTGTTCACATACAGTCGTATTATGAAGCCCCCAAGGGTCCTGTTTTGAAGGGGATTAAGAAATGAACCTCACCAGGTTAGTAAAATTAATTTCCTGTCACATGGTCAGATACTTTTCAGACAGACCTCGTATAACAAATTTAATTCCCTTAAGAAGGCAAAAAACACATCAGAGCGGGAGAACGATGGTTTAGAGAGGATATGAAAGAGAGTAAGAGACAATGTTTAAATGGAACATTAAGTAGGGTGATGCATCCAAAAAAACGTGGTGAATTGAGAGCGTGGGATTTGCAAGATGGACATATATTAATAATAATAATAATAATAATAATAATAATAATAATAATAATAATAATAATAATAATAATAATAATAATAATAATAATAATAATAATAATTTTATATATATATATATATATATATATATATATATATATATATATATATATTATATATATATATATATATATATATATATATATATATATATATATATATATATATAGGCTATATATATATATAAGTGATGGGACGATATCGTTATCGGCATATTTTTTCTCAATCATCAACGTCAATTTTCTGCCAATTATTTTACCGATTAAGTGAGAATATTACCAGAAACTAGAGAAAAAGGAATCTTCTGCATCATAATTTATGAGCTCTAAATTTAAAGTACTAGAATTTTGTATGTCTGTCCATGTTCTCACATATTAAAAATTTTTAAAATCAATGTTTTGAAGCTAAGATACTATATATTAAATTTACATAAAATATTAAGTTGAAATGAGCATGAATAATTTTAATATTAAATAAATCATTATTATTAATCAAGAGAAATTATTATTATTATTATTATTATTATTATTATTATTATTATTATTATTATTATTATTATTATTATTATTATTATTATTATTATATAGAAATTAGAAACAAAACCAAGATGTTAATGAATAACAGGAAAACTTTCTATGTATTAATGCGGTTCTTAATGTATTTACACATTTAAATTCTTCCTTATTATATAGTTGTTAAATTTATTAAAATAATAGAAATTTGAAATATACTTTCAATTAATCAACGCCATCAGTCAAAAATTCTTAATCGTCCCATCACCAATATATATATTATAAATAAAATATATATATATATATATATATATATATATATATATATATATATATATATATATATATATATATATATATATATATATATATATATATATATATATATATATATATATATATATATATATATATATATAATATATATATATATTCTTTTTAACATACCCCATTAATTTCAAACACTTTAATTCCATGAATATTCTAGAAGGATGAGAAGTTGGTATTATGTGCTTAATTGCATAGTACTTTTTATTGGTACTAGCACTTTTGGCTTTGGCATAACCTAGATAAACAGAGCTAAAAGTACCATAACCGATCTTCTTTTTCAGTACAAATAAAGAATCTAACTCTGGTACATTATCAAGAAGATATGCTATATCATCAATTTCTTCACCTGAAAAAGGGAAATATATAATTAACTACGCTTCAACAATATATTTATGGGCACAAAGTGATAAATGCCTATTTAAAAAAAAATATATATATAAATAAAAAAAAATTACCATACTGGACACAATATTTCAAAAGCCGTAAGATTGGATAACTTTGAACAATTTTTTTTGTTCACCTAACTAACTTTTTTTTTATTACTTGAATTTTCAAACTATGTTAGCCTAAATATATCTCAAGTTTAGTACTTTACATACCTGAGATAAGGTGGTCTTAATTTTTGTTGTTATTTATTTATTTATTTTTTGAACATTGGCGGTTTGGTATGGTATTCTATTGTTGTTTCAACATCAACAGGCAAATTAGTGGGTATTGAGAAGGTTGGACAGCATCTGTGGAAATATCTTTTTATGAACTGTAGATGTTGTTGGGTATTTCTGCTTGTAATCCTCAATCATATTTCCCCAGGTGAGTTTTAGAGGATTGAAGAAACTTACATCAAAAGGTTGGGTTAATAAATAAATATTAAATAATAAAAATAATAAAAACAATAAATAAATAATAATTTCTTTACTTTTTATCAAATTCCATTACTTTTGAAACACTTATAGAGCGTTCAATGTTACACAATGTGTTGTTCAAAGTTCACCTGCCATACTTTAACAATGCTTAACTTTGAAAAAAAAATTTTTATTTGGCTAATGATGGTTTTGAACTTGAAACATAGCGACATAAAATGAACAATTTTTATACTTTTTAAAAAATTCCTTCTGCCCCAATGGGGGGGGACTTTTTCGTGCAACACATTTTTTAGCAAATTTTTTTTTTACATTTTTCCAGATAAAACCTAAAGTTGAAGCCAAGTGCTTTTACTTAGTTAATACATGAAACCGGAATCCTTTAACCTACAAAATAAAAATAAAAAATCATCATTCTACACCAAATAGTTTGTGAGTTATAACATGAAACAGGTCAAGAGGTAGATTTTGTTCAATGTTGCCCCACTGGTCAAAGTTACCCAATCTTACGGGATATGTAATCTTTAGCCTAAGTGACCAATTTAAAAAAAATTTCAGCTTATTAAACTTTTTTTTAGTAGTAGTAATAATAATAATAATAATAATAATAATAATAATAATAATAATAATAATAATAATAATAATAAAATGCATATACTCTTAAATATTTTGAAATAATTACAATGTACTAGCTATTTGATTTACTAACAAATTTAACTTTAAAGTTATGTAAAAGAAAATTCATCAAATTGATTTCAATTAGAATTAAACTTTATATACTATAATCCTAACCTGAGTTATAACTGAGGTAATGCAATTAAAAATGCAAACTTACCTTTGGATAGGGAACTGTTTTTATGAGGAGAGAAATTGCTCGAATATGAATTGATACAAAAATCAACAGGGTTCATATTTCTTGTAATAATATTTTCTTTATATAGCAAATGTTAGTAATATAAAAGCTGAAAATAATAGTAAAATATTTGAGTACTTGTGGTTAAATGCAATTAGATAGGCTATGTGATATATAATTAGAAACCAAAAAAATTTGCTGGTTCTGATGGCATATATGGTAGAATTCTATGGGAAGGAATTAATAGTATTGCATATGCTTTACATTTAAATTTTAACACACCTCTTGCTTATTGCAAGCTACATGATGACTGGAAATAGCATAGGTTGTGACTAATATATATATAGTCTGGGAGTTATCATACATAAATGTATACATTGGTCAAAAGTGTTTCCAAGTTGCCTTATGTTTCTACAGTATATATAGATATATAAATGTAAATATATATATATATATATATATATATATATATATATATATATATATATATATATATATATATATATATATATATATATATATATATATATATATATACTTTTTTTTACTTTCTCAACCCCTGGTCACCCTCCCTTCAGAGTAGCCACACCAAGCAAATATACCCGACTGCTGCAGTCGGCCTCCTCCAAAGATCTCTTAAATTGGTAATGTCCCAGATTGCTCTGGGATGATGATTAATTGGATACTCTAGGAGGAAGTGAGACAGTCTCCGGGGTCTGGTTGCATTTTGTGCAGATATTTGACATTGTCTGGTTGAGTTTAAACTTGTATTTGTAATATTGCAGGTTTGGGTGGTGGTCACATCTTAGTTTGGCCAAAGATGATTGGTCTGTTAGAGGAAGAGAGTCAAATTCAGATGCAATTTCTGGTATACCTAAGTTAGGTTACAATAAGATTTATTAAGTATACACACAAATGACAGAAAACTCAATAAAACATACCATAGCCTGAATTAGCAGGGTACTAAACTGAAACCTAACCAGGATGGATCGATAATACTCTAAACCTAGACCTAACCTAGATCTATCCAGGTTTGGTCTCAGTTTAGGACCCTACTAGTTCAGGTTATGAAATGTTTTGTTAAGTATACTATGTATACTTTATACATCTTTATACCTGAATTAGGATGGTCCTAAGCCAATCTTGAAGCCCATTCATTTTTTTTTTACAAGAAAACCTTGTAGGATAATGCCAAACTTTGAGGCTATAACTTTTTTTCCTAAAGAAACTGACAAATATATATATTTTTATTCTTCATTATTTTTTTTAGTCTATGCTGTGATTTTCATAACAAATCTGTTTAGAGGCACTTATTGTAAATAATTACCTTTATAAATATATATATATATATATATATATATATATATATATATATATATATATATATATATATATATATATATACATATATATATATATATATATATATACATATATATAGTATCCTGTGATTTTTATAAAAACCAGGGGTTACACTCAATGCTCTGCATTAAGACATTAAGAATATAGAGACAGTAAGAAGCCACATGGGCCTATCGAGACTGTCCCAGTCAACCCACTAACCAAACATGCTCATGCAAATCCACAAAGCACCCTAGGGCTTGTCAAATTACTGTAACTAAAAATCCACCAATTTGGCTTAGTCAAAAATAATGATATATATATATATATATATATATATATATATATATATATATATATATATATATATATATATATATATATATATATAATACCCAAACCATCCACATGCATTAATAACTAAGTTATGGTCATACATGCAATCTAACATTAATAACTATTATAACTAAAAACCCGCCAATTTGACTTAGTCTAAATATATTATGGATTACCCAGCCATCCATATACCCATCCAACCTTTTCTTGAATGTTGTGCAATCGAGTCACTCAACAACCTCCGTGGCAAGCCATTCCAAAATTTAACAACTCTATTACTGAATGCATGCTTTCTTATAATCATGCTTTCTTCTATTTTCTTATTATGCCCCCTGGTCACCTGTCCATGCTCTACTATGAAAAATTTGTTGGTCTCCGTATTATCAATAGATGTAAATATTTTGTAGACTTGTATCATGTCCCCTCTGAGAAATCGCCTTTCTACAGAGAAAAATTCCTAGCCTCCAGCCTCTCTCTCCTCATTGCTCTTACCGTCAAACACAGAAATCATCATGTTGCTCTACATTGCTCTCTCTATATCTAAGTCTTTCTTTAAATAAGGGCCCAAACTTGTGCACAAAACTCTATTACTGGCCTAACATAGCTATTATACAGTTTACTTATTACTTCCTTGCTCTTGTAAACAAGCCAAATTGGCTGATTCTTAGCTACTGTACTTGCTAAAAACACTGATTAGCTACTTCAAATTACTGCTTATAATCACACCTAAATCTTTTCTTGGTCCACAGACTCAAGCCAATCCCCATTCATATTGTAGTTAAAACTTTTATTTGTGTAACCTAGGTGAAGAACCTTACACTTTTTACTATTAAAATTCATTTGCCATTTATCTGCCCAGAAGTTTATCAAGATCATTTTGAATCTTTATTACCCTTTCAGTTTTTAGAATGAGAGGGCCCTAGGTCTGGCCAAGTAGCTATGATATTGAAGCATCCATGAATAGTGGGATTTATTTCCGGTCCTATATTTTTTTCGAAACTGGGTCTCGCCAACTAATTGAATAGCGGCGTATCTATGCTGTACAAATACAAAAACTCATTTAATTCACACCATTGGGAATTCAAAGCTTTTCCATTTTTCTAGTATATGATGCTATTCTTGTTCTTTCACAAAGTTTACATTATAAGAACGATCATAATAATCGCACTAATACCGAGTTATATTAGTTTAAAGAGTGATTCACCATTTAATTTTAAATGCCAACTTTATATTTCAATACAAATCCATTAGGATATGGCCGCGTCTATTTTAAAAATTTTGAATGGGCTAGGGATGCACAAAAACTATCGATTACCAAAACTATCGATAGTTTTTTCAATTATTATCGATACATATAGCATTTAAGCCGTTTTCGTTTTTGCATTTGTGCAAATTCGGGCATAATCGACCGATTGTTTACAAAAATTTTGATCAGCTGTTCTAATGGAGCACGTGGTTTTGGAATAAACAAAAATAAAAAAAATAACAAATGGTTTTTATTACAAATAATTGATCAACTATTGTGATGGAGTTTATCGATTTGGAAGAAATTAGATTTAAAGCTAATTTCATGAATGAAACATTCATCAAATCAACGAACTACTACGCCGCAATCTTATTTGTTTACATTTTTTCGTTAGCATTTTCCTAAAATTCGGTAAGCACGGGAAAGAGCAACCTTACAGAATTTAGGAAATTCCTAACGTTTGGTTAGCATTTTACTAAATTTGTGCTAAAATTGACATAAACGAACGCAACTTTAGCATTTTACTAAATTTCGTTAGCAAAAGTGCAAAATCGAAAACGCCTTTAAGCCGTTTTCGTTTTTGCATTTGTGCTAACGCTCGATAAGAAATGCTAATCCAGTTTTAGCACGAATTTCGGGCATAATCGACCGATTGTTTACAAAAATTTTGATCAGCTGTTCTAATGGAGCACGTGGTTTTGGAATAAACAAAAATAAAAAAAATAACAAATGGTTTTTATTACAAATAATTGATCAACTATTGTGATGGAGTTTATCGATTTGGAAGAAATTAGATTTAAAGCTAATTTCATGAATGAAACATTCATCAAATCTACGAACTACTACGCCGCAATCTTATTTGTTTACATTTTTTCGTTAGCATTTTCCTAAAATTCGATAAGCTCGGGAAAGAGCAACCAAGGAGCAACCTAACAGAATTTAGGAAATTACTAACGTTTCGTTAGCATTTTACTAAATTTGTGCTAAAATTGACATAAACGAACGACTTTTTAGCATTTTCCTAAATTTCGTTAGCAAAAGTGCAAAATCGAAAACGCCTTTAGCTGCGTTTCCCGAAGCCCGAGTGCAGCCCGTGTGCAAAATCGACTCGGAAACGCTTCGAATTGAAAAAAATTACATTAACCAATCAGAGAACAGAAATTTTGAGTGCCTGGAGCAGCCGACCGCCTTAAATCGGATCAATGACAATTGTAAGCAGTACGCTTATACTTATATGTATCTAATTTATGAAATGATACAATATCCTTAATATAAAAGTTAACTAAATATTAAAAAACTTTTGGCAGTATATCGACACCTTATTTTTGTAAAAGAAATTTGTTTGTAAACAAAGTATCCTTCCGTAGCCCGCCCGTTTATTAATTCGCGAAATCGAGAATATAACAACGGGCGCCTGACTGTGACGTTTACGTGACGTAGAAGTGCTCAAACGGGCTGGAAACGATGCATATGCGCCTGTGTGCCCGCTCGGGCTGCAGTCAGACTACGGTGCAACACACATTTTGCGAAAATCGAGATTTTTTTCGATTATACTGCTGGTCAACAATGATTTTGGAACTAAAACGGAATAGGTGTTCTATGTAGAGTTATAGTTGTCCTGAATGAGATGATGTAGTCGAAAATGACGTATCACGTCACAATTGTCTGTTATGAGTCATTACTGAGTCATGCTTCAACACGAAAAATCGTGAAAATATATAATGTTCTCGCTGAGAATTTTGTAGTATGCTCGCAGTTACAGAGTTGTTTTTCAGTGTAAAGGTTGTGTCTGTGTGTTGTTAGTCTTTTTATTATATATATATATATATATATATATATATATATATATATATATATATATATATATATATATATATATATATATATATATATATATATATATATATATATATATATATATATATATATATATATATTATATATATATATATATATATATATATATATATATATATATATATTGTTGAATAATATTTATTCTATGAAAAATTATATTATATATTTTGTTTTGGCTACTTTGCCAGTAACAAGAATTCTGGCAACATGGCCGTATTTTTATAAAATGCATCATAGTCTTGTTTATTTACTGTTTACAAATATAGTAACAGCGTGGAATCTCGATGTTTAAGCACGCATATGTAATATAGGGTTAAGTTTCAAGTAAATATCCATTTTATTCTAGTGTTTCATTATTCTTTTGTAGGTTGTTACCAGTAGATACGATCTACTTTAACATGGTAGCTGAGAGTAGTTTGTAACAAGCCTAATTTGAATGTGAAACAGAAAATGGAAAGTAGGCCTAGGTCAGCCCTATAATAGAATTAGGAAATAGGCCTAGATAAACCCTATAATAGAATTAAGAAATAGGCCTAGATAAACTCTAAAATAGAATTAGAATTAGAAAGCCTATTATATAGTTAAATATGGATTTCTCAATGCAGAAAATTGATTCACTACAAGGTAAGGCAAACTGGGAAGATTGGAAGCATCTTATGCAAATAAGGCTAAGTGGTATACCAGATGCAATAGAAGCAATCAATGGTAAATTAGAAAAGCCACAAGAACCCAGTATTGAAGCAACAGTTGAAGAGAAAAATGCATACAAAAAGAAATTAGACAAATTCAACAAAACTCAATCAGATGTAATGTTTTTGTTGGTTTCAACCTCAAGCCAAAGTATTAGAAGTCAAATAAGGAATCTTTTGAAGCCAGATGAAGTATGGAAGGAACTACACAATCTTTTTGCAGGAGTTGAAGAAAACAAAGTTTACGATGTTTGTTCACAGTTTTTTTCTTACAAATGGAATGAGAAATTAGACATGGCTGGAAATTTATCTTCAATAAGACAGCTCTGGGGTAATCTTCAGGAAGAAATTGTCAAAATTCAAGAGAAGAATGAAGGTACATTGCCAGAGATATTTCTCATATGTAAGATTTTTGAAATTTTGCCAAAGGATTATTCAAATTTCCAAACTACATGGCTCATGATTCATAGTAATAGAAAAGAAAGAAGTATAGATAATTTGGTAACTTGGCTTTGCACAGAAGCAAATAAGTTGGCATCAAAGGTTAAGTCAGAAAATCAAGAAGCGTTAACAATAAAAGGAAACTACAGAGAAATTAGTACCAAAGATAAAATGAAGAAATTTCCTTGTAATTACTGCCATTTAAAAGGTCACTGGATCAAAAATTGCAGAAAATGGATTGCAGATGGTAGACCAGAAAGAAAAATAAAGCCAGAAAGAAATGCAAATTTTGAAAATAAAGAAAATTCAAAAGCTAAAACAGAAGTTAATGCTTTTATGTTAGCGGTAGATGAACAAGTTTTTATTTCTGAAGAAAATGATAGAGAAAATTGGTATTTTGATAATGGCGCTACAAAACATATAACAAATGTGAAAAGTTATTTTAAAACTTTTAATGAATTTGAGCATTCAGTCAAGGTAAAATCAGCAAATGGTCAGGAAGCAAATGTGTTAGGATATGGAACAATTGAAGTAGAATCAGTTGTAGATGGAAAAATATCTCAATTATTTTTGAATGATGTTTGGTATGTTCCTGATATTAAGAAAAATTTATTTTCAGTATTAGCAGCTCATGATAAGCATCCAAATAGTGAATTTATATCTGAACCAAGTGTATGTAGTTTTATGGTAGACAAAAAAGCCTATTTTAATGGCTATCGTAAACTAAAGGAAGGGCTATTCAAAGTTGCAATGAAAGCTAAAATCTCCCATATACCAGAAATAAATGCACTTGAAGAAAAGGATCTATTACAGTTATATCATGAAAGAATGGGACATCAGGATAGAAGACACATAAGAAATCTGATCAAAAGAGAACTAAATATTGAAACTCACCTTGATAACAGAAATTGTACAGGATGTATAAATGGAAAAATGCATCGTCAGAATTTTGGAAAAAGACCAAATAGTACTAAACAAGGAGAATTGCTATTTGCAGATGTTTGTGGACCATTTCAAGTATTATCAAACTCAGGTTATAAATATTTTGTATGTTTCAAAGATGATTTCTCAAAAATGAGATTTGTATATTTTATTAAAGAAAAATCAGAAGTTGTAGAAAAATTGGAGCAAGTACTTGAAGAAGCAAAAGTACAAGGACATCCAATCAGAGAATTTTTAAGTGATAATGGCTTAGAATTTAATAATAAGTTAGTTAAAAAGCTTTTAAATAAATATGGTGTAAGACAAAGGTTAACGGCTCCATATACTCCACAACAAAATAGAGTGGAAAAAGAAAATAGAACGCTAGTTGAAGCGGCTAGATCACTCATGTATTCGAAAGTAAAATTTCCACAGAAGTGTTGGGCAGAATTAATTAACACAGCAGCATATATAATAAATAGAACTGGAAAATCCACAGTTGATGGGAAAACGCCTTTTGAAATCTGGTATGATAGAAAGCCCAGAATCAAGCATCTACGTGTAATCGGAACAGCATGCAGTGGGTGGATTCCAGATCAGAAAAGAAGAAAGTTAGACCCAAAAGCAAAATCAGGTGTGTTAATTGGTTATGATGGAGATGAAAGCTACAGAATATATGATCAAGCAAATAATTTTGTGTTTAGATGCAGAGATGTAGTATTTGAAAGAGAAGAACTTTCAACTTCAATATCAGATGAGATAGAATCAGAAAAAGAAAATAAAAAGAAAGAATCAAATAGAGAAAATACAGAAATTGAT
>JABUQX010127484.1:5000-29775 GCA_015478945.1 Trachelipus rathkii | reverse complement strand
AAAACACAGAGAGATTATGATGAGAGAATAAAACAAATTATTTTTATCTATTCCATGTAAAATCTGAATAATTTATAGTCCCATTTGAACTGAAGGTAAAAGACAGAATATTTATATATTTATGATCCGGCGGGCTTTGACGATCCCAAATCTCCAAAAAAAAAAGAAAAAAAAGAAAAAAAAAAAAAAAAAAAAAAAATAAGGCAATCATTATCTTTACGGTCTTTTCTCTGAAGTTTATCAAGATAATAAAATTTTTTTTTTTGCAATTTCATAATATAATCTTAAATTTTAAACAAAGTAAATAAAAGTATTGAATGTTGTTTTCAGATAAAAATGTGAATGGGATACTATGTATCACTACTCTGAATCAGTATTATTATTTTTATCTTGAGTGCCTGTAATTCTTACAAGCATTTCAGCCTTTTCTCTTCCCAATCTATTTCTTATTTTGCTCCAAATGTTCCCAAACGCTGGAACATTTTCTTCATTTCTTCTTCTACATTTCTCTAAATGGCTTTTAACCTTTCTATTTTTTTTGTTATATTCTCTTTGCAGTAATTGCAAAGAACTCTGTTTGGTTTGTCACTTAATACTGTCCCCTCCTTCCATTCACTAGCCTTATATCTTCCTCGAATGACTACTTTTGGCATTTTTAAAATATCCGTGTATATTGTTTTTAAAGATTGTATTTGATTAAAATATTCAATATTTTATGAATGTCTGAAGTAAAATAAATTTGTCTAAATAGGAAAGCTTGAAAAGATTTTCTTGAAAATGATTATATATATAGTATATATATATATACGATAATATATATTATATAGTATATATACATAATATTATATTGATGTACTATATATTATATTATATATATATATATATATATAACTATTATATATATATATAGTTATATATATATATATATATATATATATAACGTGCTGTTACTAAAAAAGGCCCCACTTTTTTTAAGTTCTGGCAATAATACTAAACCTCTTTTAACAATAGAGTTTTAAAAATTAAGTTCTTAAGATTGCCATGTCCTTATGTAATGTTACCACAGAACAATTTATTGTTTTGCTTAAAAAATTGTAACAAGCTATTTAACACGTGACAATTTCAGCAGCCCACTTTTTGCAAAAAGGGCCTCATGTGTAATGACAAATAAAGGGCCCCCATCTTGTTTAATCTTGCTAGAAGTCTAATTTTTTATATATTTTGATTATTATTTTGTTAATATAAAGGTTTTTGTGGCCAAATAGTTAAAAATTATTTTTTTTATTTTATTATAAATAAAACAAAATAATAAAATAAAACTGGCAATATTTCCTCTATATGCTTTTTCTAAAATCATCACTTTGGCTCAAATTAATGTATCCCAACTGCCAATTGTTTTCAGTGTCTTTCAAGTTATATTTTGTTTTTAAGGTTTTTTTATTGGGTTTATGCATTGAGGCAAGGATTTTTTTTTGGTGGTGTTCGTTTTTTTATCTTCTTTTTTTTTTTTTTAAATAAAAAAAATAATAATATATAAAAAGGTAAATTTCTAAAAATTAAACTAAAAAACAAGTGGGCCAACTCTGATCATAACTCTCTGCTATAACGTATCTAACGTAATCGCACGGCTCATAGATAAGGGCACGTAATATATACAACAAAGTTAAACCATAAAGATGGGACCCTTTTTCACATAAACATTTATGAAAGTGGGGCTTTTCTACATAACAATCTTTTTTTAGCCAAACTACTAAAGTAACAAAATAAACAATGATAAACTGTTGTGTATCTGTATTATAACACTATAATACGCGTAACAGTCCTATTTTGATTCAAAAAAAGTGGGGCACTTTTTTGTCATACAAATGGGCCCTTTTTGATAGTCTTTTTCGATGGTATGTGTGCTTGTTGGCTGCAGCCAAATTTCTTGAAATTTGGCGTGGGATTACCTTTTTCACCAAAATTATTTACTTCAATATTAAATAATTTCTAACAGAAAGTATTCATTCAGAACTACAAACATGTTTTCACCGGATTGGTCAAAAAGGTGGCGCAAAAAATATTTGAAAAATTTCAAAAAATTCTAAAATCTCAAAAAATCCGCACTTGAACCATTATAAACACCCTTTAAACATCATACTCATGGGTTAATAGGGTTCACCCAATTTTTTTCGCTCTACATATCATATATACGGAGATACAGGGTGGGCCTTTTTCTGCATAACAAAATGATGGGCCTTTTTTAAGGTAACAGCACATATTAATATATATATATATATATATATATATATATAATATATAATATAATATTATATATATATATATATATATATAATATACGTACTATATATATATAATATATATATATATACTATATTATACTATATATATATATAATAATATATATAATATCTATATATAATATATTATATATATAATATATATATATATATAATATATATAGTATATATATATATATATATAATATCATATATAATATACTAACTAATATATATATATATAATATAATAATATATCTACTATATTAATTATATATAATTATAAACTATAATATATATATTATATATTATTATATCTAGTATATATAAATATATATATATATATATATATAATATATCATCTCACGAGAAAATATATATATAATATTATTATACTATATGTAATATATACTATTATATTATATATATATAAATATATATATAATATATATATCCAATATATAATATTAATATATAATATATAATTATAGTAGTACTTAATATCACCTACACAGATATATATTCCGGGTATATATATATAATAAATAATGTATATATATAATAATATACTATAATATATCATATATATAAAGTATATATATATATATATTATTTATATATAATATAATATATATAATAATATAAAACTGTTTTAGTAATTTATAAAAATAATCAGAAGTACATTTTTAAGGCTGTAGGTTAAACTTTGCAGTTTCCTCTCATATAAATACTTTTCTAACAATTTGAAACTTGCTTATCTTACACTTACTTGACATTAGCAGGATGATTTTGTCTACATCAAAAAAGTTTTTCTGACAAAAATATACAAATACCCAAAAACCCAAAAACCCCAAAAACCCAACCAAAAACCCAGCTTGGTTGGGTTTTTTAATGAAAAACCCGGGTTTTTGCCAACCCTGGTTGGAAGGATAGTCATGATAGGTTTGTCCCTTATGAAATACATCAAATGGTAGGATTGAAAGCTCATTTGCCAGGAAATTTGACACAAAATAAATTCCATCCTAGATATACGAGGACTTATGAGATAATAAGGTTAAATGATAACGGCTTTACATTGACACATTAAAATTTAGCAAATACTCAAAATTATAAGCACATCATAAAAGTTTGCGGTTATGGAAAATTGCCTCCTGATTATTTGTCGAATGATCCGGTTTTTCAAAGGTATGCAATGTATGAAGAACAAGAAGAAATAATAGATAAGGTTATAACCGGTGGGGAGGTAAAAGTGCTCTTGCCAGAAATTGTAGGGGATGATAAGGAAGATGACGATGATGACTCTTTGTTTGAGGGTTTCACCATAGATGGGGAAAAATTGAAAAGGATTAAAGAAAAATTTGAAGGACTAGTAAAAGCACAGGAAAGGATAAATTTGAGTATAAAAGCATGTGGAGACAAATCATTGGAGAAATCATTTTATCTGGACGTGGAGGAGATTTATGAAGAATTGGAGAGTATAGAGGAAAAGGAAGAAGAGAACGAGCTTAATGAATACTTATTGTGGGACACCTCAGACTTGATAGAAGAAGCGTACTGGCGCTGGGAGTCAACACAAGCTCCCCCTGTGGGTTTAGAGGGATTCTCTTCCCACAGAATAAAACGTTTGAAACCGTGTGCAAGTCTTATTCGACGCTGTGAGTCGCTTTGCCGTTGCAGTAAGCAAGAAGAAACAATTCCTGGAAGTGAGTTATCTTTTGGGGTTGGTTTGGAAGTTGAAGACTAATCCCAGTGTGAGAAAGATACCCATAAAAAAATTGACCATATAACGCGATGCGAGGGACTTGTCAGGAGATTGCCAATTGTGTTCCCTTACTTTAATAGAGCGTCGGCGGAAATAAATGGTTGACATTGACGATGACAAAAGGTAAGAAAGTGGAATAGAAAACTTAGTAGGTGAGAAAAACGCTAAATTACTTAACAAGCATAATTAATAAAATTTAAATAACTTAAAAAAAAATAAGATAAATATTTATTATAAAATGTAATACAAACAAGAATAAATAATATTAAAGGCAAAACCTAATACGGTAAGAAAAAAAAATTTAAATAAATAAATATAAAAGATACATTTTAAAAGTAAAAGTTATAATCAAGTACTACATGATATATAAGTTTTGGGTTTTTGTTTTTTCTTTCTTTTTGCAGACTAGTTCTCGGACACTCGTGGGTGAGGGATATGAAGGAGGCTTTTACCCCTGAGTTGTTGTGCCGGGGACCACCGTGGTGTTTAAATCTTATCCGGGGGCGAATCTGGAGTATTTACAGTTTGCCTAATTCATATTTTTTTGAAAATCAGTATCCCATATGTTTGGTCTATCATTTATTATCCTGAGGCCTATCCCAGTACGGTTTACCTAATCCACAGGGGTGAATGGCGTAATTATGAAGTGACACTGGTAAACTCCAGTTTTTCCCTACGAGGTTTTTTGCGGACAGTTCTCTCATTCTCTCAAGAGGTGTGCGGAGATAAGATCCTAAATATCCGAGTTAATACTGCATCCACCCATTTGGAGCATTCGTTTATTATACAAACATAGCGGTGGCTTAGGTTTCCTCTCAGGCGACTGCGACAGAATATTTACAGGCGCTCCTGAATATCTGATCGCAGTGTTGCATATGCAGGCGAGGAGGATGCACTTACAAATAAGAACATTACGCAAGGCTGAGATCCAGTGGCACAACAAGGCCTCTTATCCAGTCATATATGCTGCCTGACTTGGGTGATGATCAGAAGGAGAATATAAGAAGATTTTTGAATTCGGAAGTATACACGCTTGGAGATCAGGGTTTCTTGCGAGACGGGCTCCATCCATCCAGGGCCCTTTGTAGGCAATATTTCCGAAAGTTGAGAGGGGCTGAAGTATTCATGGATAGTCCACGAAACCAGGCTCCCACCAGAGAGACAGTGGCTTCCACAGAAAATGTTAGAGGATTACGAAGAATGAGTGCTCCAGTAGGAGTAGAGGTAGTTAGTGCCCCAGTAGACGTAGAAGAAGTAGTTAGTTTTCAAGTTGGGTCGGGAAAGTTGGAGAAGGTAGAAAATTTTATGTGTTTGGGAAGTGTAATAAAGGTGGGGCAGAGGAGGAGGTGAGACAACCGGCGACGTATTGGGGGCTCAGTCTTTGGGAAGTCCGGTGCGTGGTGCATCAGTTACTCCACCATCCGGTCTTGATGTTCGGCGAGAGGAAACCCCGGTGGAGTCCGAACGCCGAACTTGCAACTATTCCCCCATAACATTCGGGGACGTAGATCCTAGCGAGGTGGATAGCACCCCGATTGTAACACCCAGGCGTAGTAGATCGGTTCGGAGGAGAGAGAGGTCCATTCCATATCACAGGCAGGAGCCAGTACTGGGTGCATCAGCGGAGTTGCCGGTTCCAAGTAGTGTCCCCACGGTGGAAGGGTTGCCGTCACAGCCTGATTGGGATGGATTGTTTCAGCGATATATTCAGAATATGCAGGGGTATTTAATGGCCTTTGGGCAGGAAATGTCACTGGAAGAAATAAAACAGCGGGTTCGCCAGTTGTGCGATCAGTAATTGAGTAGTGATTGTTTTGTAAAAGAAGAAATTTTTGTTTTTATTTTACATTGTTTTGCGAGAAAAAGAATTTTTTTGTTGAAGTTTTGTTAGGAATGGGTTTTGAAATGGATCTTTACTCGAAGGAAGAGTAGGAGCATAAAAGAAATTGTTTATTTGTTCAAGTGGCTATGCGTCAATACCAAAATTGACGGGTGGGGAGGAATGAGATGGATTTTATCTTTCCTTGTTCCTCTCCCTCCCACAGGAACTAGATTTTGAAGTGGTTGTCTGAAGGAGGTGATCCTTTGAAGAAGATTTTTAAAGTTTTCTATATTTTTTACTGATCTCACCATTAGCTATATACTATTTTTGTGTACAAATCATTAATCTAAGGAATATTATATTTTTGAAGAGGATATTGACGAACGACAAGCGTTCCACCCTTATAAAAGGGTAAATGCAGTTTTTTTTTATTTTTTTGGTCAATTTGAATGAGGTGTAATTTTGTAATAATAATGGCGAGGAAACATCTTAGTAGATTAGGGATTTTGAAACTGAGGGATAGGAAGTTGATGTTAATTCCTGTCTCTGCTTCAGGTTCCGATTGGGAGAGTCATTTACAACTCGACTCATCGAAGAAGGATAGAAGCCTTTCCCAGGAAACAAATATCAATATCTTTCCTTGTAGAAGGAGTACCACTGTGGAGTTTCTCTAGCTTGAGTTATATCCCCCTTAAATAATGGTTTCATCTAAGGTATACCCCTTCTTTTGAGATTCAACAATTTATTGGATATAAATTTTAAATTGGCCTTCAGCCAATGGAACACATTCGAATTTTTTTTATTTAGCAATATTAAAAATACAAACAAATTATTATTATATCATCGTTGTTATTGTGCGGAAATCGAACCTATTAATTTGCGACTTTCGTTACCATTATTTTTGAGACTTTATCGTATTCTCATATTCTTTAATATTATTATTTATGGTATATTATTTTATCATTTTTTATCATTATTATTTTATAATTATTATTATTTTTGTTTCATTCCATATATATATATATGAGTATATATACTCATATATATATGTATTTATATACATTTCGTCGTGCGACATAAGAGAGAGATATGTAAATACCGATCAAATATTTTTTTATATAATTTTCATATGATTTTTTTTCTATATTTCTAATAAATTAAAAGTTAATATATATTTTCTTAATCCACAAATTTTTTTTAAAACTTTTTTTTGTTTTATAAGATAGCCAGTGGATATTGGTAAAGTTTTAAAGGGTTTAGAAAAGATGGGTGAGTACTTATATCAATAAAAGTGGATATAGCCCCACTGTGGTTTCATTTAATATAATCAGTCTATTAACAACAGGCAACATAATTACAAAGGAAAGAAGAAGTTAAATTAGAAATAAAAGAAAATAGAAAGAAAACTACTAGTCTTCCACTGCAAGAAAGGCACTCTGAAGTTAAGAGAAGAACTCTCGTCATTAAACCGCTCCAGATACCTTGGATCGAGTGTGCTCTGAGAGCGTTCTTGAGAAAGAGTGAAGGGTCCTGCTATAAAAGAGGGGACTCTTATCTCTCATCAAGTTAAAAGGTAATATATATATATATATATATATATATATATATATATATATATATATATATATATATATATATATATATATATATATATATATATATATATATATATATATATTGAGACGGATTCATCTATGTCTTGTTTTTTTTCCATCCCACAGCTAAATAACAACTGAAGAGAACTCAACAAGAGAGTTAACCTCCTAATATAGAGAGGAGAGAATATAATAAATATTATCCATTTATCCACCTTATTGACGAACGCCGACGTATTTAGACACCAGGAACATTGCTTTTTGTTCCCTATAAAGGGTACTATAGATTGTTTTTGTTGTTTTGTTTTCATAAATAAAATAATTAATAGAAATAATAAAATAATAATCCTAATATTAGTAAAATAATATAGATTAAAAGTAAATAAAAATAAAATTATTGAATTTGTTTGCTGATTCTTTGCAGTTAAAGTTAGAAGTTGAATTGATAAGTAGTTGTAAATAGCCAATTAAATCAAATTAAATTAAATAAAGTAAAATGAGTAAATTTGAGTATCTATGAATTCAGATATGTATGGTATTTAAAAAGTAACGTAAAAGAGTTTATAACTATCTGAATTCTTTTATAAATTTAATAAACGGTAATTTCTGGTGAGATGAAGGAGATTTCTTGACAAGCTTAAATTTTTTATTTTTCATTTCTCAGGTCGGTTGTAGAAGCTGTCCTTGGAGTTTGAAGCGTGCGTGTACCATTCCATGCTTAATCTTAAAGACGAAGACGTTCACAAATAAGAGAGTCCTCAGGGGGCCCACTTATTGCAAGAAAATAATAGAAGACAGATCTCTAGAAATGTCAGCATTACCTAAGGTATTAAAAGCCTAAACCAAATTTTTTTGACTTAATTAAAGAGAATAATCTATAAAGAAAATTTTCATCTAATATAACCTTTTGTCGAAAAGTAAATTTTCATAAACACCCTAGAGTATTACTTGAAGGAGATTCACTTGCCATTAGAAGCTATTCAATACTAAAGAGATCTTGCATAACAACAATAATAGGAAAAATAAAAGTTAGTTTGTGTTACCAGAAATCTTACTTAGAGTAGATTCTGCCATTTACTGTGATAACCCCAAAGAACCCGTAAAAACCAAATAAAACCCAAATAAATATTGTGTACATCTAAAAAAGATTTCCCTATTATGCCTAAAGTTTTTATTAAACATTTTATTAAAAAAGGAATTTTTTTTTTCAAATAGTTCGTGTCTTAAAGCTCGAATTGCAGTAAATATTCAAAGGGGGAATTTTTTTAGACAAATTGTTTTTGGGTAACTGCACGAGTGGTCGAGCCTTAAAACTGTGAATATTAGTTAATAAAATCTGTGCTTCTGCGCAGCCATTTTGTTTTTGGCAACATCAAAAGGGCGCATCGTCGTGACCTTGTAATAAATTACTAAAAATAAAATTTTCGAAAAGCTGAACCATTCCTCTATTCTAAAGTGTTCCCTTGTAAGTAGTATCCTTTATACATATTAAAAATTATTCATAATATCTGACTTCGTATAAGTATAAAAATCAGTGTGTTGTCGGTATAAAATATATTGTATTGTCAAATTCACTTGATTCACATATATCTTAAAAGAACAATAAGCAATAGTCAGAATTCTAAAGTTATTTTTTATGAGTAAATTCGGAAAAAATACTTAATTTCCTTTTTAGCGTAGATAGATTTTTTATATTGATAAATTTCCATTTCGGAATTCTTATAAAATACACAATCGTGACCATGATTCCAAGCAACTTCCATTTAATGACTTTTATTCTTCAGCACCACTCTGAGGGTAAAGTTTTTTCGGATTTACGTGCAATAATGAGCGTCTGTCACTGTGTGATTTATACATATAAAATTCCCATACCTTTTCCATCTTAAATACATCAATATCGATATTATTTTATATTCGCTTATCATAAAGAGAAATCGGACTCTTTGTAAATTCGTCTGGACTGGCACTTTAGCCATCAGGATACCTCATGTATGTTTCTAAAAATTAATGGCTTTATATAATAAACATCAATGCAGCCCACATCAGAGTCTCCCAAACTCGAGACAGATGGATATATAGGCTCTAAAAACTTGATATTAATTTTTCTCTTTTTCTTGTCAATGTCTTGCTCTTCAGGTCGTAAAAGTCCCACTATCAAATTTTCATGGTGGGTCCCACCTCGGAGTTATTCATTTTGAAACCTTTGGATTCATTTATAACTTCGACAATTTATAATTATGGCTTCACTTGATCCTTTAACCCTTTTCCTAACTATTCTAATTCCTACTCCTAAGCGTGTCCATTACAATAGTGCCTCTTCTTTCAATCTCCTTGGGAACTTCTTCCTCTCATTCCTATATCTAAAGCATCTCTATCGCCGTATAATAACTTAACTATTAGCAGGGTCAAACTATTATTTATTTAGGCAAAAATTACTCCGGCTGACTGGCCTTCCACGCATCAAACCAAAGCGATTCTTTACAGAAACACTCTTTCCACATCCTCTATCTTACTTATCCACCTATACACTCTAACAATCTTTCGAGCTTCTCAAATAGCATCACAGATCCACTCATGGGACATCTAAGTTCTACTCCTTGGAGTTTTAGCACTCATTTTTTTTACTCACGTTCTATATGTCTATACTATCTATCACTATATCTCTCGGTTCTCAATTTCCAATATACTCTCTTTATCTCTGCTTTATGATGAAATCCAATGAGCAACAGATGTTCTTGATTTTAATATATCAAAACCCTCAAATAAACCATATAAATCGTAATCTCGATTTATGTTGTTATCAATTACCCACGACACAAAAAACGACCCTCAGTGCTTCAGTTTAAATAAAATTTGTATAAGACAACCTATCAAGAGCTATTATTACTTCCCATATAGGTAACAGTGAAAGGCGCTAACAAGATTGCCCCATTCCTGTGAACTCCCCGTATAAGTTTTGGTTTAGGCAAAATAAGGTCTTTTAATCAATATTATCTTAGTCTAATAGGTAGGTTGAAGAAACCACACTAGGAGGAAAAAGACTTGCACGCGAGCCGGTTCAACAAATGCCAGTATTGGCTCCGTATGGTGTAGGTTGAAATTCCGAGCTTAGTAAAAGCTGTAACTAGCAAAAGAAGTAATTTTCTATCTAGGGACCTTTTATTATATGATAATTCTTACAGAATTGCACACCAATCACAATTTCTTCGTGTCATCATTTTCATTCATCACTCTTGTAATACTTCGTAGTGTAGGTCATTTATTATCGCTGATTAGTAACAAAGAGGAGCAAATCATGGTAACCATTGGGGCGGCCCTTTTCAACATTCTTTCTTTCCTTCTCCTGTGATTTCTGTATAGGTTTCTATGCTTTAATAGAAAGCCCGTTTTTACACCAAATTGTAGTATGTGTATCTGGTTTTCTGGCATGGATATTTTACTCGGTGGAAAGAACATGTCGACTCAGTATCTCTCTCTAGGATCAGTCATTACAGTTGAAAGTTATCATATAATTACTATTAGCTTGTATTCTATCCCAGAACTAGTTCTTTGGCTCTCTATCATTGAGCCTTCCGTCCGAGAGACCTTCTCGCCCACATTTTTATCCCTGTTTCTTTTAGAGGGCAATCCCTACCTATATAGTTGTCGTTTCCCTTGACCGAATATCCGGACTATAAAACTGAGAACTTCGAGAAGTTTGCGAAGCAGTCTTCGCACTAACTCTTATCTGATTGGTGCCAACTTATTTTTAACCTACCATAATGACCCACCTCTTACACCTGCATAACAACGATATCTTTGCTTGCATTAATCAAATCACTCACAATTCAGTTGACCTAAAACGTTTTGACAACATATAGACATACACTGGTGTTCGAGTCCTAACACTTCCCGGCATGTTGTACCCCCTCTTGCAATGAACTGCAGATGGGTAGACCTTAGGTGCACCATTTTGCGTTTCTTTGCTATAACTTAGGTAAGTGTTGGCCCCCCATCTCTGTGTATTCCCTCTCATAACTTCCCTCGATGAATCCCTCTGAGTGTAATATAATATGGAAATTGAGAAGGTTGATACCCTCTGAATGTTGCTGGAGCCTGTCTCGATTATTCATTGTTTGCACTGGCGTTTAATACCTCAAGAACGAGCTACTTGGTGCTGGGAGGGCTAACTTTTGATCATCCTGGCTAATCCCAGCAACGACATAAACGCTGTGCATTATTATCCATACCTCGGGACAAAGGTGCCATCTGAGTGAGCAGTCGAACTGGACATCTGCACAGCGAACGGAAAGATAAATCTACTACCTCAACGTTCGGTTTTCCTTCATTCGTTTCGCTCTTTCCCTATCATTCTTTCTAGTATACATTGTCCACCATGAAACCACTCAGAGTTTCAAACACGAATCAAGAAACCTTCTCTGGATACTCCAAACCCATCAAGAATTCACTCCACATCTCGAGTCGTCACTGCTTACCGTATAACTTATTCACAAAAACATTTCTATCTCGCCCAACAACACACGGCATATCTACAAAAATCTGACCAGGCAAAGGTTCATTTTCTGCGACTCCTTAGACCCTTAGCAACGTTAGTTGGCATAATAACATATGTGGTGTAAAATGTTCTTTCTGCGCCTCCTGCATGGTGCTTTTGTGAAGGCTTGCTGGTGTTTCATGATTACTTATGCTTATCTGGTCCTAATTCTTACTCCCCTAAGCATTCCCATTGTCAAGAGGAGAGGCACCGCCTGCATTCTGTAACACGAAGCCATCACTCCATGCTGCTTGTCACCACTATGTTAAAAGGCCTCCAGGCGGACCCTTGAGATGACTATCCAAACCAAGAATAGTAACCTGATTACCCAATCGACGATCCGGGATGATTGCAGGCACAAAGTGACCTTTCAATCTTTCCAAAATACTTCAGCACCTCATGGTTTTCACAGTCTCTCAATTAATATTATTTTCCCTTGGTTGGGTATCACTTTCCTTGGTTTTCGTTGAGCGCGATTTGACACGATGCTTATCAAAGTGGGTCATATTCCATCAAAATCCTTTGCTTTGCCAATGGTATATCATTACACAGCAGAGGCCTGTCTAACCACATCAAATATAGTCAAGTGCTCACCGTCTACACGAACGCGTAGGTTTCTGATTTCTCTTCTATGTGAGGAATAATCTGAAATTTCTCGAGGTTACCGCATTCTCTGGAGTGTTGACAATACCAAGTTGATTTCATCTCAGTCCGTGCCAAACTCGTAATGTACCTATGCAACTTACAAACAATATCGCGACCGATCGACGTTGCTTTTCCACCAAGTCGTTCATTCCATCCGTCATAATAACAATTTAACAATTCAACTTTCTTGATTGGCACTCAGATGACGAATTATTGGCCGTGTAGAAAGCGAATAGGACACGTTCCAAGAAGAGACGGGCAAACACACTCGACCGGCGCTGACACCAAATTGTATTCATTCTACCTTTCTTTTCACACGATGGAAGATTAAAGAGGTCCCCATCGTTCCTTACAAACCAGAACCTCTAAAAGTACCTAACAAACTGCAGTCCCCAAGGATATCTTGTGTCAATGTAAACGCCCATATGACAAAGTCACTTAATGGACACTGAAAAACTCAGGAGGTTGCCTTTCTTTGCGTATCGCGAACACACACTATGTTTTCTTCGATGTACTTGTTTATATTCTCAACAGAGCGTTCTTTTTGCGTTTCCTTTTAATTATGATTGGCCTCCAGGTTTCTCTTTATCGTCAAGTGACTGATGTTGCAACACATAATTTAATAATGAAATACACCCAGAGCTTGTGCTATAAAAAAAACACGTATTGTACTAAATTGCACCTATTAGATATACTCACTCCAAGTCCATATTTGCGTAGGAGAGCGCGCTTTATATATAAAAAACCAATCCCTACACAAAGTAATACCTAAGAACTTCGCTACCTTATAGGGTACGAGTATTCAAAAACAAATATAGACATTTAATCAGAAGAATAGAAAAAACTATGGAGTTGTCGGCATAGAGATGATTATTAATTGATACCGAATATTAAATTAAGTCATTATTTGATGTAACTATAGTTATATAAAAGAAACTATCAGATTAAAATTTCCAAGTATAAAATATATACTCTTGATTGTTATCGGTATTATCAACGACGACGGTATCATCTCTCATTGTGTTAGCGGCTTACTTCGGGAATATAGACGGCACATATCCTAAGTGTTCGACTACTTAAGTGACAAGGTATTATAATATAGACTCATATCAACAATAGTTGCTATATATTATGGAATAAACAAAAATTTTAATATTATGTGACCAAAACGTACATTAATAAATAACTGAAATATATTTATCAATTATATCAGTTAAATAAATAATAATACACCAAAGCAACTTTTAAGTCACACGATTAAATTTGGCGTTCTATTACGCAGAAACAAATTTAAAGAAGAAAATATCTACACAACGAAATCCCGAGAAAAACAGATTTTAAGTAGGTTTCGGATTTCCGTTCACAATGAAAACTAATCACCAGATATGAAATACAATGAATAGTGTAGGATATGTGATATGGTAAGATGTATATAATATGTGCATGATGACACAGCTGTATATGCTATTCGAATGAGTGATTTTCCTATGTGGCGGAATTGGCGACAGCAACGAGATCCTTTTATCAACAAGAGATTAATGAATCCAATAAAGTAGTGAAAACTATCAATATGCACCGATGGGAGGTAGCTAACCTAGATGAGAAGAAAACACATATAATTTATAGGGAGGTTAGTGACCCGATTGAAACTGCAGGCTGAGGAAAAACACCCAGAGCATAGTGTGGATAACAATTCGTCCCTTTAGCGAGATGGGAGTGAATAAGATGAGATGATTACTCCGAGTGCGCTGAATATTGCACAGTAATTTCCCTTGGCGATGGAGTAACGATTTTTAGTGTATTATATGGGATAGCATCTTACCTACCCCAATGCGTAACTACTAGAGGACAGAACAGGAAATAAATGGAAAACAGATCAAAGAAACTTCCAATATCAAAGTCTGACAATACAAAATCGTGTAGTGACAACAATGAGAAGGTTCATTCTGGCAACTTATTATTACAAAACCATGATATCTCCGTCATGCAAATTTAGACCAAAAAAAAATTAATATCCAAAACCCATGCTCATCTACCCTATTCCATCATAAAGCGAGGATCGAACGTTCTGCGACGTTCTACATATTGTGATCCCTTCAACACACACAATATTCCTTAGCATTACACTCCGATTTGAACACAAAAAATAGATATAAGCTAAGGTGAGATTCAGTTAAAAAATATAGTAAACTGATTTTTATATATATAAATCACATCTCCAAAGGATCAAAGCCAGCGGCTACATGACAACTACCATGCGTCTAAATCTTCACGTATTCCACTGAATCGCAAAACTCAAACCCAAGTTTAGAGCTGGGTAGGTAAGAGGAACAACATTACATATGCATAAGAGAGATCCATGCTGCAAAAATAAAAATCACAGGTGCGGACAACCCTGTCTAGAGTCCGCTAGTCAGCTCGCTTTCAACTGGACGGAACTACCAGAATAGGCTGTGGATACGTCAGCGGAGTGCGGAGACGTCAGGAAAAAAATTTCCGCTCAACGTGCGGATCAAAAAAAAGTTTCCGCTCTTTTTGTTCCGCACTTTTTGAAAAATAAAAGGTATATTAGCCTACTATCAGACGATATTCTATAGTCTATAATAAATAAAAATAATCTTATATTTTAAGTTTAATTACAGATATCAATTAATCCAACATATGACTTTTAGTCTTAAGCACCATATTTTTTTAATAATTACTGATATGAAATCCACCTCCACAAAAACTCAATCTCAACCTCACCATAAATACAGGATAACCTATATTATAAATAAATAACATTTAAATTGGTTTTATAGACTGAATGGCAGTTACGCCTTCATAACATATTAACTTTTAATTAATTTAACACAGATTATTTACAAGTAAATTGAACTAGCAATATCTAAATTAATAACTGTATTAAAACCCAAAATAGAACTATATATATAATATTATTATACTATATTGTATGATCTACTATAGTCGAATGCTTATAGTGTTAATGAGAATATATTTTATACAATTCCAGGATTCATATCATTGAAGAAGATGAAGAGTTATATATATATACATTAAATACTAATATATATTACGGCACAGTATATGAGGAAATATATATACTCTACCAAGCTGATACGTAGCCTCTAGCACCAACACTACTGCGAGAGCAATTCTACGTTATAAACTCGGTTTGATACGAAATTAAGGATCTCTCTTGGATGGTTAAGGTGCACAGGTGGTCAAAAAAAGTTCAGAAAGGGAGGGCAGACCATGACTTTAAGGTGGATGACCTTTTAAATTAATAACAATGGGACTAGCTGAAAGGAGTCGAGCTTACTAAACACCACCAAGTCAACTACTCAACGAACACCGGACTATCTTTCGCCCCTTTTTACAGCAAATAAGCAGAAAGTGTGGTTGAAAACTAGGTTCAGTAAAAAATATAAACACCTCCCCACGTTCTGCGGCTGGTAGTAGATGCAGAAACTGTGAGTTTGAGTATTGTGTGAGAGATATTTTGAGTGGCAGAGAATGAGGTCAGACTTAACTGCCCTTTAATTTTGAGCAACCTTACTATGCTTTTTGTGACAACGAAAGCCAATAATGGATCTCTTTCCTTATGAAGACGACATTGAGGAGGAGGAAGTAGAAAATCTTTTAATTTTTACATTTATTTCTAATTCATTCAATTTTTCACTATAATATAAATAAATTTTATGTAAGGATATATACTATTAGTATTTAATATTAAAATCTTTTTGTGAAGTCGCCCATTATTAGCGGGATGCAGACTTGCGGACTTGCGATAACGAGGTTTGATTAGGTGCTCGAAATAAGTCCCCGAGTCGGACGCTACGGCGAAGTACTACTTTCTGGAGGTGCGGGAGTCCTTAGCGGACACCCCTAAATTGGAGCCGTGTCTCATGTGATCTCTACCTCTGGAATACATAGAGTAAAATACCGCGGTATATATATATATATATATATATTTATAATTAATAGAATATATAACATTCTATTACGGTAAATGAGACATGATCCGAAACCAAATAGGATATATATCTATAACTTTATAAGCAGGCTTTCAAATAAGGTAAAATTTCTCCTCAAGAAGATTACTACAACTGTAATGTGTTCGACTAAAATTCTTGAATTATGAAGAACGTTGCTAAGAAAAACACCATGCCACAGCGATAGTTAGAGATACTAAAGAAAAGTGAAAAAGAAGAATAGATAAAATGTTGCAGTGAAAAATAAATATGAGGCTGTAAAAGATGTTGTAAGAGTAAATCAACTGAATAACAATAATTACAAGAAGCAGATATCTGAAAAAGATATAATGCTGGTATCTCGACCAAAGCAAACTAACAAAAGGTAAATAATTAATATATAATAAATATTCTAATGACGGATGCACCACTTTTAAGATTTAATTTACGAGTAATATGTAGCACTAATAGAATACTACAATAGATCTGAGAGCCGATTATAGATTTGCAATGGTTTAACAGATGCCGTACACTCTAACAGTTAATATAATATGGAGGTATTAAGGTAATAAGCCTATAAAATATTTTATTAGCGTATAAAGTTTTAAGTGACAACGTATACTTCATGAGATGGTATATGTTAGTCAGAACCATATTCATTGGAACATAACCACGTGACCTAAAGTTATGTCACAGGATGTTTGGCGAGGTGTCTTTAAGCAACACAAAGGTCAATGAAATGCTCAAGCAGATTAGCTGAAGAAGTACATGGACACACGTCTACCCCATCGGACGACACCGATGCATGGCATCAAGAGTTACAGAAGATTTCAAGGTACAGCGGGTCGATAGCTATCAAAGACCCCCTCATCAAGTACGGGAGGGGTCGTGTCCAGTACATTCGATCGTTGAACTGGAACGATTCTGTAAGCTAATCCACCGCATGAAAAATACCACGTCTCACATTTAAGCGCAGGCTATTGGTCTTGGGATATCGAAGGAAACCATACGAGGCGGATTTGTTTTGTATACAACATGTATCCATATGGGCCACACATTGTGCATTTTGCATCGTGGAGACGAACAACGGCGGCTGGGATTACCTGGCTTTGTCATTTATGCTTTCTAATATGGATGTACCGAGGAGCTATATTGGGAAAATATCTTAAATGGCGCAATGAATACTCTGAGCTATTACCATAATACGTATGTATATATACTGGAGGTAATATATATAGATATCACTATTGGGCGGAAAACAAATCCCCTATATAACATATTCCACTAGCATTACACCGGTTATCATACTCAGTCATAACACAGTTTATGTGATGTGATATTAATATATTTAAACTCAGTAGTTTATGAATATTTAGGCCTTTACATATCTTTCGAGGATATTTTAATGACAGGAACATTTATTATTGTCATCCTAATATATGACCGATACATCTCATTTCCTGCGAGACATGTCCTTGAGTATGACCTCTCACTGAAAAGGTTGAATATAATTACCATTTAAAGGACATTACGAACGAGAATTATATAACACCAAATGATGGGTGCCCAGTCATACACATAAATTGACAGCTCTAGTGACGAGCTACCTCGACAGAACCTTTCCGAAGATGGATAGGAAGATCTGGTTCATTTCCATGGCCTGTCGTTCACGCGAACTTAACCATATAACTGACTACTATCTGTGGGGAGTAATCAAAATACCGTGTACACTGGGCTTAATGATCCAGTAACTCGCCCCGAGATGATTAATTCGCTCGTAGATAAACAACGATGTAGGGGACATTAAACCGGCATCAACTGTCATTGTGAGATGCAAATGGAAACTGGCGATACCCAGAGGGCTCGGCATGTTCGCTGGATAAAACGTCGTTCGAACAACATTTGTAAATGACTGTTGTACAGTAGTTGGAACGTTACCTGACGATCTACTCTTTGGCATGACTAGTGGTATTAGAATTCATATAAGGGAGGTTAAATTGAGTTAGATACTATAATGAAGGATCGTATTTTTAACATTACATGTCGATATTATGAGCTGTCTGAACTACCATGTTTTTCTTCAACCTTTTCACATACACGTTTAAAACTATTGTTGTAAACATTGACGCGTTTACGAACCTGTACATATAACTGTATTTATTAACCGCAATGATATGTCTATGCAGGAGCGGTCTGTTGTTTATTGGTAACATTGCGTGGAACGAACAACCGTATAAAAATGTCGAGAGGAAGAGCCCACCTCATTTTTTTATGTGCATTTCACAAAGGAGCATAAAAAATTTTTCATCTTACGACTATATTCACTCATGATTTGTTAGCGCTGAGTTATTCGTATTGTCAGCGTTGTGATAGACAGACATACATACAACTGAGTAACATATATCCACCTCACCTTAATGAATTAACTAATCAGTAACTTTCTTTCTTACTAACTAATATTTATCTTCATGTACTAATATTTTGTTCACGGAGTGAACTAATAATATAATAAATATCTATACCAGCTGTAAATAATTCATGACATTAATTCCTATTATTTATATTAATATTATGATATATAATATATATAATATATATATATATAACTATATATTTATATATATATATATTATAGTATGAGAAATCATATATATAAGTAGTATAATATATATAAATATATTATATATAAGATATAATTTTCAGATCTATATTCTATAAAATATAGTTTTTTAGGTTGTCAATGTGGTCATATGTATATATCTCTCATCAATATATATGTCATATAATATAATATATTAAAAAAATATCAATATATTTTTATATATCTATTATATATTATATATAATATAATATATATATTATAATTGATATATAAATTAAGAGTTATGTATATTTAGTAAGATCCAAATAGTTATTTTAGGTGATTTTATATTATGTTATAAGTTATTTTTTATATTGGACGGATGTGATTATTAAAATTTGTTAACCTTATATCTAAAATAATATTCATTATATTCAATTATCAAAATTTTAAAATTCTTTTTCCAAAAAAATATTCTCAGTTTTCAAAAAATTTTTCTAAAAAATTAAACAGTTGCTGGTGCGATCAAAAAAGGCGCACCAGGACGCACCGCACCGAGCCACTAATTTTTCTCGTGCTCCGCAACCTGCACGCACTTTTACTTTTTTTCTTACGCACGGCACCGCAAATACGAGACCAGTTCGTTTGCAAATTTTGATATGAGTGTCCGCTATCAGAGCATTCCGTCGTACCAAAATTGAGCGAGCTACCAACGTTATTATCCGCACCGCCACCAGGCACGACGTGCGTGCTCGCCAACCCTAGTTTTAAACCTGTTGAGTTGCATAATTCAGGGTGCTTAAAAAGTGTTTGCTAGAGTAATCCCACTACATAGGAGGAATTAACATCTAAACTCTTGATCATCCAATATATATATAGTATACTATATATCTGCTTTTTACTGATAATGTTTTAAAATATTCAAGGTAATAATCTTACATATAATCTTATACTAATTATATATATATATAGACATAAAATAACGGTTAATTTAGACTATAAATATATATATACTTGAGAATTTTAATATTATAGTTACTATTTTTGCATATAATTACATATAATTATAATAATAAAATAGATAAGGCTAACTAAACAACAGATTTATAGTTATACATGTATATATATCTTATATAATACCTAGAATTTAGACAAAAATAGTGAAAGATACATGAGATTATGTAAACCTATATAGAAGTTGGAGAGGTAAAGAATCTTCATTCATTAAAACCAATTTTACATACCAATATCATATACTTTTCATACGACTCCGGCTCCGGCATCTTAAAATTAACTAGATCCAGCTCCGACATCAGTTCATACCGAAAAGTGAGAAAGAATAAAATATTTCTTATTTACTAAATACTTCTGCACTAATAATGCCGTTTTTATAACAACTTTGTTTGGGGACTGTTAATTACTTGGTCATATAACAAGCTGTGCACTGGAAAAGTAAATACATCAATAATAAGTATAATAATGATATATGCATCAACTGTCCGTGAGAGATATATAAATTACTAAGTAAAATTGAGAGTAAAGCTTTTTAACATCATAAAATAAGATATTTATGCGAAAGAAATGAAAAGCAATAGCGTCAGCAAAATATCATTTCATTACATATTTAGATGACAAAACATGTTTAGAGGAAGAGTAATTATTATGAATATATCATTTTCAAGTGGCGTCACATGTATCTATTTTTATAAACACACCTACCCCTCGTGTATCCTCTCTCTCTCCCTCCTTCATCTCTTCCCTCTCTCCACGATGTTCGTCCAACATCTCTAAAATCATTCTTCCCTCATCTCTCATCTCTTCTATTCCCAATCTCATTTTACTCCCTACTATACTTATAATTATCATCTCCAATATAATTGCGATATTTATATATGAATTATAATTATATATATCAATTTACATATAATTAATCATAGAAAGAACTAAATAACAATACCATTCACTAATATAAAAAACCTATTTTGTCATATTATCCCTCATACTCATTAATTAGATCAGATCCTTGTATAGACCTACCATACTTAGATTCAGCGATACTAATATTCTATATCTAATATAATATTATATTATATATTATATATATATAAACTGTGAAAAGAATAATTTTAAATAAATATGCTATATTCAGTTGTAAAGTTTTTTTTTTTATTTATTCCAAAATACTTAAGCACATACCAAGATAATCATCTAAGATAAATATATCGATAATGTAAATAACTATACTAAATTTTTTTTTTTACTTTACAAAGCAATATAATCTATAAAAAGGAGCATGGTTTTTTATATCTTTTATTAAAATAAAAAATATAATGTATATCTACCGTTCACCCATATATACTTTATCAAGTCATATTTAATATCGTTCACGTATCCATTCATATGATATATAATTATATTCATTAATTAACTATTAATATTAAACCATATATATATTTTATATTATATATAATCATATAATATTATATTTATAAACTAATATTAATTTATATCTATATATTATAATCCCATAACACTATATATATAATTTATATATTATAAGTTCATTAATTATATATATATATTATATTACTTATATATAATTCTATTATATATATCATCTTATAATATATAAATATATCATATTTTAATATTTATATTTAATATATATGTAAATATTCATCATCTTGTATATATATATAGTATATTATAGCACTATTATACGTGCCAGATAAAAGTATTATAGTATCATTTAAGTAAGTAAAACATGATATACGACTTTCGTTCATTAATATATTAGACATAATAATTATTAACAATAGTTTGTAGTATATTATTATAAGATGAGCTGATGATAGATAATCTAATTATATCAATAAGGTATGTACTCAAAATATATTTATATGTCATTATATATTATATATTTGTATTAATATATTTTATGTGTATATATTTATGTATCTATATTATTATATATTTAATCTATAATTATAATAATAATTATAGATTACATAAGTGACTATCAATTTTTAATATATATTATATACACTACTGCCTACACGACTATTCATATATTATTTAACAGACGACCGCATGCTGGAAATTTAATGAGGACTAACTACTAGTATATTCATTTCTACGAAAGATGTGAATATTCGTTGTTAGATTTATTAGATTAATAGTATCTTGTATTAATATAACTAACTACTAGGTATATAGCTTAATAAGTTCATAAGTCATGATATAAAACATTATACGTAAATATTAGATGACACTATGCCGTATAATATCATATTCACGATTTTCTAGATTAATAATGTGTAATAAATTATCAATTATATGTGCTTCTGATTTCATCGTTTAATAGTATCTACATAAAATACTTATTTTTTTAATAATCTTTATATTTTCTGGTGTAGTAAATAGTATAATATAGTTAATAATTATATATATATCTATCTCTAAATTCTTAATTTATTATTTGTCGAATTAGTATCTTAAGAATAAGTATAGAATCTATTTCTCGAAAGTGCTTTTATAAAAAATTGTGTGAACATGCATAAGTGAGATTAATGCTTTCTTATTCTAATATATACTTATAACATATCAGTACGCCTGCCCTTTTAATAAAAGATTAAGATTAATTCTTTATTTTATATTAACTTATATATATACTATATATAATTAATATATATATTAAATATTATATAATAATATTATAAATTCCATATTATAATATATTATTATAATATTAATATTATATATATATATATATATATATTAATATAATTATATATATATATATTATATAATATATATAATAATATCATTATATTTTTTAAACACATGGCTTTAAATATATCGTAATTCATTTAAGATTAGGGGTTGTAACGTCTGGAGATCTAACAACAAATTCTATATTATTATAAGTTAAGGTCTAGCTTAATTGGGCTAAATACAAATAATCCAATTAGTTATTAGCCCTAATGAATACTCATTCAGGGGGCTATACAAAAGATCCATTTAAGGTTAGGTACCTACTGAGGGCTGATACAAAGTATCCATTATATATATTTCCTCTGGTTAACTCCTACGGGGGCTATTAATCTAGGTTGGGACTATATAAGTTTGGTTAGGTAGACACAGATTAATATATATATATACCATAGAGTGACATATTCAATTTTTTCCGTTGGTTAAGAATCTTACAAATTTTACCATTTTCACTCGTACTATTATTCCTTTATGCCAAATACGACAAACTTTGACTTGTACACTGTAAAATAATATTGCTCTAACTAGATTAGTGATCGATAGACCATAAATACTTTTTGCTTGTTTCAGTTTTAGAGAAGTTATTTGATTACTTCAACATACATTCATTAAAAAATATTACATTAACTCTAACGATTTCAACATTGTATCCCGAGCCATCAGATATTATATTAGGCATGACCGCCATTTTTCACATATAAAATGGGTTATAAATAAAGTGTTTAATTTAATATGACAAGATTTTATAAATCTTACCCTATTTTATCGATATTTTCACTTTGCAATCAATATATTTTATATTTTACATGTAAAATAATCTTCAGGAATTGACAACCTTTCTAGCTAAAAAAAAACTAAGCAGAATTTATCGTAGCAATTATATAAATTTTCACTAAACTAGATACGTTTTCTAATAATGTCTAAGTCGGTGCTGAAGCAACGAAGTATACAAGGTGCAGGAGTTTGCCTTCTGATATATATATAATATATTTATATAATTAATTATATTTATTAATATAACTTATATTAATAATATTATAAATTATATATATTTAATATATCTTATATATAATATAATATATTATTATATATTAATCTATCTAATTAATATTATATAATATATATAATATATATATTATATTAATAACATTCTACATCTTATATTGTTATAAATATAAGATATATATATATAATATATATATATATTAATATATTAATATATATATATATGTAATATTATAATATATAATATATCTATAATATATATAATATTATATATATATAATTATATTATATATAATTATTATAATTAATATATATATAGTTATATATATATATTATATAATAATAGTGTAATATTAATATTATTTAAATTAAGTATATAACTATAAATAAAAATAAACAAAATATATAATAAATAAAATATGGTACAATTAAAGTAACTATAAGGAACAGTCGTAGTATAAAGAGTCATAATTTGTAAGATCTTGGAGAAACTTTATATGAATTAATTAAAGATTAAGCATCCCATTCATTAAGAACATAACGGTTGCCTAGCCTATAATATATTAATCTTATATTATATATATATAATATATATATATTTATTATATATATAATATATATTATAATATATAATAATATATTACATTAAATATACTATAAATTATATATTATTGATAAATTATACTAAAATATATAATTTACTATTTCCTTAAAATGTATATAAATACTATATATATAGTATATTAATACTCATCAATATATATATATATTAATATCACTTATATTCATATATTTATTAATATAATT
>JABUQX010127483.1:52500-56709 GCA_015478945.1 Trachelipus rathkii | reverse complement strand
TATATATATATATATATATATATATAATATATATATATATATTAATTAAATATATATATATATATGATACCCAAAAAACAAGTATATATATATTATACTATATATATATATATAATAATAATATAATCTATATATATATAATATAATATATATAATATAATTATATAATTTATCTCACTTTATCACCGTAGTCCATTCTTATGCGTAATTGACTCCACCCATCATTATTCTTTTAATGGTTTTTAAAACATTCCTACGCAACAGAAGCAGTTGATTCTAATAGTATGACCATGCCTTCATATTGACTTTTTTGATCTTAATTATAATTTGAAGCCAGAAACAATTTTGTTTCAATACCTCCAAAAAAGCTCAGTTCCTTTGTGTATTTACTTAACATTAAACTTTCACACTTCTAAAAACATTCATTCCATGATTCGATGGAATCACATTGTTCCTATAATTAAACCAGTTTCTAAACATTTGAGTTTCCTAATTGTCTTTCAAATCTTCTTCACGTTTATCCTATTCTGCTTACTTTGTGTAAGGAACACCTCTTTGCATGGAAGGTACTTTTCAATAGGGACAATGTTTCTAAACATTTTTGAGTTCCTTATTGTCTTCACATGTATCCTATCTGCTTGCGCTTTGTAAGGAACATCACACACCTTTTGTATGAGCTAAGTATCTGTATACATATACTGTGATTTCCACCTAACAGATCTTCTTATACGAGGCTAGAGAATGTATGTGGCTTTATCGTCTCAGAAGAATTTCCGCTCATTTATATTTCCTCTAATCTCTTTCTGTCATGCTCTTACTCTCACCAAATCCTCAAATGCTATTTGCTTTATAGTTGAAAGCTTATCTTAAGAATCCCTAAGTCTCATCCTCCTCATATTTAGAACATAAAAAATCTCATCCTTTCTCATCCTTATCCCTTCCAAAAACACTCTAACCCTATAGACCTTAACAGATATTGCTCATTCATTGCATTGCCTTTTACTGGGCAATTGTCATTTTACATTAATCTTATTTGACTTGAATAGTTTAATACTCCTGTGTATAGGAAATGTCTTGCATTTTGGTTTGGACTTGATGAAATTTGTTTTTCCCCTCTGGTGGTTGAAAATTTTTTGGGTTAGCCTTGGCCTTTTTTTCCACCAGCAGCGGAAACCGCTCGTGTATATATAGTATATCTATTATTATTATAATACTATTATATTATATATTATATATAATATATATTATATATATATATTATATTATAATATTTTATATATATAATATAATATATATATATATATATATAGAAAGAGAGAGAGAGAGAGAGAGAAAGAGAGATCAGAGCAAGCACAGACATTAATGAATTAATTCTAATAAGAGAAACAGAGACAGAGAGAAAATTAGTCAGTTAGTACTACTGTTACTGTGGCGACTAGGTGTTAAAAGGTTAGTCTGAAAACACTAACTAAGTTAATATTTAACCTACCTACACCGCTATTAATGATAGCATTAGTTAATTTCTAACGGTAACTACGTAATTACCATTGAACAATTCCACTTCGGTCTTTATGCAAATGATGAATCTTCAGTAAGTGGACGTGATGAAGATTCCCTTTTGCACAATATAACAAATTCGATGAATTGATGATCAAGATGATGATGATATGATGGATGATGATGATGATTGATGATGATGATGTATGATGATGATTGATGTCATGAAGAAGAAGAAGAGAAGAGAGAAGAAAGAAGAAGAAAGAAGGAAGAAGAAGAAGAAGAAAGCAAGACTTCCTCAAAAAGAGAAGGAGAGAAGAAGAAAGAGAAGAAGAAAGAAAGAAGAAGAAGGAAAGATGGAGATGACGAAGTAGAAGAATAAAGGTAAAGATGAAGAAGAAAAAGAAAAAGAAGAAGAAGAGAGAAGAAGAAGAAGAAGAAGAAGAAGAAGAAGAAGAAGAAGAAGAAGAAGAAGAAGAAGAAGAAGAAGAAGAAGAAGAAGAAGAAGAAGAAGAAGAAGAAGAAGAGAAGAAGAAGAAGAAGAAGAAGAAGAAGAAGAAGAAGAAGAAGAAGAAAGAAGAAGAAGAAGAAGAAGAAGAAAGAAGAAGAAGGAAGAAGAAGAAGAAGAAGAAGAGAAGAAGAAAGAAGAAGAAGAAGAGAAGAGAAGAAGAAGAAGAAGAAGAAAGAAGAAGAAGAAGAAGAAGAAGAAGAAGAAGAAGGAAGAAGAAGAAGAAGAAAGAAGAAGAAGAAGAAAGAAGAAGAAGAGAAGAAGAAGAAGAAGAAGAAGAAGAAGAAGAAGAAGAAGAAGAAGAAGAAGAAGAAGAAGAAGAAGAAGAAGAAGAAGAAGAAGAACCACTTACGGTATACTCAATCAACATGGCACTTGCTGTTCATTCACGCTTGAAGGCATGCTGAGCTCACGACTTTGCCTAGATTTGAACAAATGGTTATTTATAATTTTCAGGCCAAATCTGCATTGCTAGTGTGAATTCAAGCCCTTAAACCCTCCTTGGAGTGCCTATTACTCCTGGTCAAGATGTTATGCGGAAATTTTACCTTGATCTAGAAGCGAATACTTTTTTTCTCTAAACTGTTTCAAGGAATCACTTTTACTGATTTTTACTTTTACTGATTTTTTATTAGAAAATAAAAAGTGAAGTTACTTTCCTGTAAATAATATTACTCGTAAATATTTGTGAGTGAATTAAAATCTCCTTTTGTTCAGATATAATTTTTTATTAGAAAATAAAAGGTGAAGTTACTTTCCTGTAATTAATATATCTTTTTTTGAGTTGAATTTTTGTAAATTATTTTTTTATTAGAAAATAAAAGGTGAAGTTTCTTTCCTGTAAATAATATATCTTTTTTTAGTTGAAATTTTTAAAAATTATTTTTTATTAGAAAATAAAAGGTGAAGCTACTTTATTCTAAATAATAATATACCTCAATTGACTACAGATTATTAAATTATTTTTTTTATTAAAAATTAAAGGTGAAGCTACTTTATTACAAATAATATATCTTTTTTTGAGCTGAAATTTTTTAAAATTGTTTTTTTTATTAGAAAAAACAAAATATCTTTATTTACTTTATTGCAAATAATATATCTTTTATGAATTGAAAATTTTAAAATTAGATTTTTATTAGAAAATAAAAGGTGAAGCTACTTTATTGTAAATAATGTCTTTTAGGCGTTGAAATTTTGTTGGGACATTTTAATTATCTAGTCCATGAATCTCCAAACAACGGCCCGCGAGCTCCACCAATCTGGCCCGCATTAGAATGCACTGGTTTTATCTTTAAGACACTTTTAATTAAATTAAACACAATTAAACACACTGTAAGGAACTATAGTCACAAAACAAAGTAGTCGCACCGTATTTCGCTTTTAAGATCACACTTATTATTCCCAATTCAAACTTTTGTATGATGAGCTAGCTAGGTCTTGGCCCTTGGGACTTAATGGAGGGCCACAATGATTCCTTCATTAAGTCATAGGTCCTAGCCCTTGGGATCTTAGTGGAAAAGTCAGTATGGCCCTTAGGATAATAAGTTTGGAGACCCCTGATCAGCCCAACGAATCTTTAGAACATTTTATGCATTGTATAAAGAAAGGGATCACTTAAAGATAAGGACACCCAAATGGATGGGTTGCCAGATTTTATTAATAATAATTAATCCTGTGAAGCTATTTTTCTTAGTATTAACTTTAAATTATTATTATTATTAAAATATTATTTATAATACTTTTATTGTTGTACAAACTATTTAAAATTCAGATTTATGTGTTTAGTAATTATTATTGAAATCTTGAACAATATATAAATAGTAATTCCTAAATTCTGGAAACCCATTGATATGGGTGTGGTTATCTTTACCTGATCTGAAAGTGATGTAGTAATTATAAGAACAATCTCCTTTCTATACACCGAAATACATATGCTGACGTGGTAATTTATAAAGGAGGAAGGAAACTTCTTCTTTCTATATAGGAATCGAAATCATGACCTACACTACACAAATCGATTTCGCTAGTGAAGTGTCCGCCATTTGATGGTATGCTATCGACATCACCTAAGCTGTAAACTTTCTCGATATTAAGCAACATCACAGCATCTTTAGGTCATCCATTTCACTTTATCTCATCAATAAAGACATCCAATTCTCTCCGAGTTCATTCTTAGAACCCATGGGATTCGAGTGGTTGCATTA
>JABUQX010127483.1:22500-35000 GCA_015478945.1 Trachelipus rathkii | reverse complement strand
ATGGGGGGAAAACGTCATGTGGGTGTCGTATGTAAGTCCTAGTATTTTTTGGGTTTTGTTAAGTGGGAGGGGGTTATTGTTCAGAGTAATTATATATATATATATATATATATATATATATATATATATATATATATATATATATATATATATATATATATTATATATATATATATATATATATATATATATATATATATATATATATATATATATATATATATATATATATATATATATATATATATATATATATATATTTTTATAATATATATAATATATATATATATATATATATATTATATATAATTATATTTGTGAAGGCACCTGTTTTTTTATAATTCATTTTGTCCTTTATGTAAATTGTTAAGCATAAAATATAAAAATAAATAAGAATAAAATTTTTTGTAGTATAAAAATCAATGTTTCTTCATTGTTCCAAATAATGACGGCTACATCTGGAAATAGAAAGAAACGGAAGTCCTTTAACAAACAAGGTCTAAATGCTGATTGTCCTAGGACAATACATTGGTAAATTGCATCGTCGTAAACGATAAGTATATTTAAGTATCTGAAAATACCACAGCCCGATTACCTTCCTTGTGAGCTCCGACGATATTGGTCACTATAAGAAGTAGAAGAGATCAAAAGCGTTAATAAGGACCAGTTCCATCACATCAAGGAAGAGAGATGATTCTGAAGAAATACTGTCGTGATTTACTGGATATATGCGGTGGATTAAATGGACCTTGCATTAGGATCATCCGATGAAGGTGTTGAAGATAGTGGAATTGCAACCCAATTATGTGACGAACCAGGGGTTATGACTCCTTCTTCTAAAACGCGAAAGACCACTCCTAAAACAAAGAGCGTACCTATAACTAAAGGAACTCTAAGGGTAAGAAGTTATCTTACAAAACGGAAAGCAGGAATCATCGAACCAAAAATTCCAAGAAGAGGATTGACGTAAGAAATTAACCCAAAAGTACTCAAGCAAGACCAGCTAAACCCTGCACCAAAATCGAAAACATTGAAAAAGAAGCCTGAAACTCTAGATAAATAACTTCCTTAACAAACTCAGTTGACTCCAAAGAAAGCCACTATTTCCAAAAAGAAAATTAACTTGTTCAGCCACCACCAAAAACAACCCGTAACACCAATTAAGAAAAAAACTCCCTACACGTTCTACACCAAACCATTACCGGTTGTTGAAGAGGCTACTGCACCTAAGCCAACTTCCGCAAAAAAGAAACTTTTTACCACTCCACCATCTATGTCAAAAACTCCCTCTAAGAAATAACCAATTACACCTAGCCTAAAGAAGCCTACAACTTCTGCCAATGAAAAAGTTATATCAACCACTCGAAAGAAACCCACAACTTCTACCTCTATATATATTGGCATATTGCTTTACTTACTACGACGGCTATTCTTTGTATGGCCTCTACAATAAATCTAGGGGTAGGTTATAATATATTAATTTTATTAATGATAAACAAATGACAAATTAAAGCTGTAAAATATATGGCTTTATGCGTATATACTTAGTATTTAGTAATCTAATTTTTCTAGGTCAGCTGGTTTAGGACTGTTTTCATCTAGCTTGGAAATACTTCGTAGATCAAGTTAGGACTCAACCAAGACAAGTTTAGAATTATATGAATTCCTTTCAAAGATAATAGGACGTATTGCACCAGACTATGGTTATAAAAACACTTATTAATTAAAAAATATGAAACTACTCAAAGCAAGTAAATTGTGATTTTATACTCTTGTGCCTATGCGAACAAAACAATAATTGGTGCTTTTATTTTACTACATAAGTACTATAAAATGTAGTGTTCTGAACGTGCGAGTCCTAAAGAAACATAGTACTAAATCTCAAACTTTTACAAGACTAGAGAATGTATTATAATTAATCGTGCTTGAAAACTTTTATTTATGACATTACTATAATGGGGAAAAAGTACAGTACTGAAATAAATCACAAAAACTATTATTTATATGTTGTTCTCGTTTAAAACACGTGAAATTGTTTAGTGTCAATTTTTGTTAATTATTATACTGTTTTTGTTTTGCTTATAATTATCATAAAGGGAAATTGATGGGGATAGTTTTGGAGTGAGTGTCAGTACACTGGGGTAATAGTTATTGGGGATAGTTTATTTATTTCTATTTCTAGTGTTGTATAAAAGGACGTAGATTTATATAGGTATATATTACATATTTAAATTTATAAAATAATTACCATACTTTTCAATACCTATTTTAAATTCGATGAAAAATAAATGTTATTTATTAAAAGCAAAGTTTTTTTTATTAAGGTAAATTTTTTTTATTGCACAGTGCTCATTTTTTCCATTGCTTTTGTTTTGCTTTCATTAATCCCTTTTATATCCTTTTTAATTGCATGTAACTATCGGCCGAAGCATACTTATAAGAAGATTATTTGTCGTTCCCTTTCCATTTGTGTGAGTGAAGCTAGCTTTTCCGTTATAAGAAACGGAGTGCAGCTTTTATGGGCTCGAGTCGCTTGTCTGTGTTGTGAAAATTTATTATAAAATTGTCAAAATTTGGTCATTAAAATTTTGACCACAGTATTATTTAAACAGTAAAATTGAGTCACCAATAAAGACTTAAATATTACAGTAATATTCCTCCGCCACGGGTCACGTGACTAGATCATGGTCAGTAAGGATGAACAGTATTGAGTATTCTTTAGTATTCCGTCAGTATTTACTCCGTGAACATGTGTCCAATATTTAGTGTTCCTTAACTGTCCAATAAGTGTGGTTCATTTTTAGTAATAAGTTTGTATGCAGTATTGTGCAACTTATTATTTATTGTATATACGATCATGGCTAAGAAAAGCCGGTAATGTAATATTTAAACTGTCAATAGTAAAGTTAACTTTTAAGTTACTCAAAAGGATAAAGTTGTCCTTAATATTGAAAAGAAGCATTTTCAAAGTTGAAGTTTCCTATCTGCCTTTAATAACGATTAAAAAGTCATTATTTATTAAAAGTACTTAAATGTTTTCTAAAATCATCTCCAAGGGTAAGGAGGTACCTCCGTGAAGCTAATTGGCAAGTACTTATTTCTACATCAGTAAACAGATATAAATATAATATAAATTTGTTATTTTGATTAAGATTAGTGCGAAAAAACTAATTAATAGACCGGTGGTGAAAGGAACCGCTACTGTCAAAAAAGAACAGAAAACTTTCTTTTTTGATAAATTTGAAAATGTAATGTTGAAAAGACTTAACTTTTTGACATTTGAAAATGTTGAATAATGTGTGTAACTATTTGAAAATGATATATTAAAAAGACTTAACATACTTGAAATGCTTTTCGATCTCTACGATCTTTATAAAGGTGAAAGTTTAATTATTTTTCTTCAAAGTGATTCATCAAGTGAAAAGTTTATTTGCCTTAATAATTAAAAAGTGATTTAGTGAAGATTTAAACTATTGAAAAGTTTTAATACTTAAACAATTTCAAAAAGTGGCATAGCGCATGCGCAAAGATTGCGCCACAAGTCATAAGATTTGCTAGATCACATGGGCCTAATAATAGGAGATTTCAATTATTGGAATGGTTTCTTTTCTTGTAATATATAATATAATCGATGATCGATAAATTTAATATAATATTGATTAATCGTATAATATCGATTAATATCGCTCTTGTTCAATCAATATCGATGTTTTTTCATTTGTAAACAACAAGCCTATTTACTAGTCAAGTGAACCTTACTTATTATGACTTTTTTTTTGTAATAATATAGTTAATATTTTCTTATTTAATGTACAGTATTATTAATAAAGTGTGTGGTTGCGCTTTCGTAATGAAAATTATTTAAATTATGCAATTTTTTAAAATTTGTGTTCTTAAGTTATGGACCATAGAGTAGAAATTTAGTTTTTTGCACGCTCGTTTAAGAAGGCCTAGAGTAGTTGAAGGCCTTTAAATGTTTTTAATTCTTTTTAACAACATAATTTAAGTAATTTTGTAATAAAATACTTTTGAATAAAGAATTTTTGAATAAAATGGAAAATTTGAGTAATTATAAGAAAAAGCGTTCGACGCTAAAGTCACGTATTACCTTTATATGTAATAAATTGGGTACTTTGAAGGATAATGACTCTTTAGGCATTAATTTTTGTAAATTACAATTAAATGAGATTAATTCTTTGGTAATAAAAATAAAAGAATTGGATGAAAAAATGATAGAAATTTTAATGAACAATGAAATTGAAGGTATTACTATGGAATCTAAATTAGAGAACCAGAGTGAATATTATTTTAATTTAGAACTTAAGAGGAGTGGCTTTAATGATTATATTGAAAGTAAACAGGCTGCTAAAACAGAAACTACAATTTCTGATAGTTTTGTAGAAGCTTTAAACAGTATTGATCACACTGCTAATGTAAAACTGCCTACCATGAATTGTACTGCTTTTGATGGGGATTTGAATAAAATTAGTTTTCAAGTTTTTTTTAAATCAGTTTATGAATATAGTTGGCAATAACCCTAAACTTAATGACTCTGTTAAATTAATGTACCTTTTAAGCTTTTTGAGGGATTATCCCTTAAGTATTATTTCTCATTTATCTATCATACCAGAACATTATGATCATTGTATAGCATTAGAATTGTTAAAAACTGAATATTTGGATGTAACTACTATAACAAATGACTTGTTTGCCTCTTTGATAGCTATTAATATAGAATCCAAATATATCCTTAAAAAAGGTATTGAATAAAATAAGGGCAATTATTTATGATCTTAAAGTTCATAAATTGGATTTCACCATCTCAAAGAGTCCAGGCTGTTGTTTGTTGTCACATATAGTGGTAAAAAAGCTTCCTAAAATTTTTTTAAAGGACCTAATAAGAAAAGTAGGTCATAATTATCCTGACATAAGTGAAGTTCTTGAAAATTATCAGGATATAATAAAGGCTTTAATATGTACTAGTTCTTCCTCAGAAAGAACAGTAGGTGACAAACTCAAATTTAAAAGTAAAAGTACACCTGTTACTCCTCAAAAAGAAAAAACATCTCAAAATAATGCTACAAGTAAACAGCATTCTGTAGCCAATTTTTAAACGTCAGGTAATAAAGTAAAAGAGGTTGAAAAAAAAGTAAATTATGTTCTGGGCCACATTCTTTGGAACTATTTCCTGTATATAACAATTTCGAAGGTTGTATTAATAGTTAAAGAGTTGGGGTTATGCGAACAGTGTGCTGGCAATCATCTGCAAGCATAATGTTTTGGTAATAATAATAAAATGAGGTTTCCGTGTAAATGTGGAAGTAAATCACACATACAACCATTGTGTAATGTAAATAGTGAGGTTGTAAATACAACGACCAATCATTGTATAACTTTCCATCAAAGTTTGGAGAATGAATATATTCCGCCTACCACGTCATTAAATATGGTTTTCAATGGTAATAAAAAAACTTTCAGATGTTTGATAGACACAGCTTCTAGTAGGTCTTATATATCAAGAGAAGCTGCTGAAAAGTTAATATCAAATATAAATAGTCTTCCTATAATAGAATATGAGGTTCAAACTTTCATTGGCTCTAAAATTAAAAAGTTTCATCAAACATTAATTGGCGTTAGAGTATTTAAAAGAATAGTTTTCATTCTTTTTCTTATAGATGATGAATTAAATATAAATTTATAAAGTTAGGAAAAAATTTCAGGATGTTAATAAAATAATATTCAAACTTAATGGTTTAAACTTTGCGATTAGTAATTTTAAATAGGTCTATTGTTAAAAAGGGAGGATTAAGAAGAGATGTTGGCGGGTGAATTGAAACGAGGAGACTTGTTCCATCCTTTCAGACTGTACCTTTTGCAAGTGCTATTTTAACCATATGGCAATATAAATTATTACCAACTAGGTTATATTTATTAATTTTTTAAGTTTAGAGAAACAAATTGTGCGTTTTGTTGTAAATAAGAAATAGCTAAAATGTTAACTAAATTTATGAGCTTTATGGAAACGGTAATGATGTATTATAATTCCTTCATAAATGATTCCAAATTTGTTTTAAAATTTATGTTAAGCGAAGCTTGCACGAGATCTTCTGTACTTTACGGAGCTCGATCACTTCTTTAATTAATCTTACAAAATGTATTTTGTAACTACGCAGGACTGATTTGAAAGGAAATTATTCCTGCTGCAGAGTTCGCGAGTTAGAGAATTCAGGTATGCGGTATCTACAGGTACTAATAACTACTAATACTATATACTTCTACAAAATGATCACGTCCCTGTTCTACAGGTACTATAACTACTAATATTCTACACTACAAAAAATCTTGTCCCTGTTTGGGCGCCAACTAAATTTAAAGAGTATGTAGAGGAGAGTGAGGGTGCACTCGGATGAACCCAATCTAAGGACTTTGGTGCACCCAAACAAAAAGAAATCCCGGATTAGTACTGAGCCTGAGTCCCAAACCACCCAATAAATTTAGAAAGTGCAATCAGAAACTAAGACAGTGACTGAAATCAGAAGCTAGAAGGGAAGAGGTTAAATTGATTAATGGATTAATTCTGATAGAAGGAAAAATTAGTCTGTTAGTAATATCTACTATCTATCTATTACTATAAAAGTGTTAGAGGTTAGTCTGTTAGTTCTGCTAAGTAGCTAGTCTGTTATCTACCCCACCACCTTAACTCTCGGTTAGCATACCTTCTCCTAACGACTACCTCATTATTATTACCTGAACTATCTAAATCGTTTCCCCTGCAACACTAGGTGAACTTCCAGTGATGTCGATCCTCCTTGAAGACCCCTCCTTGAAAAGGTAAGGTCAGGTTGAATTTCGTCAATGGGGGAAAGCAAAAACGTTTTAAAAGATTGACGTTTATTGAATTTAACTTATGGGGGGGATGAAGCTATATGTCTGATAACAAATATCCGCAGGTTTGCCTCTAATAAACTTAGAATACAAACTGATAAATAGTCGAGTTCAAGTTCCAGTGTAATTGTTAGTTACTACCTGGAACAAGAAGGTTAGTGTGTATGAAAAAGAAGGATGCAAATGAGAACAATCTGGGGTTACTAAACTTAGTTGTTCTCGGAGTTTCACTGCCAGTAGGAAGTTGAGAGGTTCGAGTTCCTTCTGCGAAAGGACTTGATAAAGGGGAAGAAACAGCACTGATGGTAGGCTTGGAAAAGCAGATGATAAATGGCCCTGCAATAGCAATGATAAGCGGCCCCGCAATAGCAAACAGGATACTGCCCCCAAATAGCAAATGTACGGCAGCCCGGTGAAAACAGTCAAAAGCTTAGGCCCGTTGATAGCACCTGTTGGAATATAAGCAATAGGCATATGACATATAGTTAAATCTGCTCCAAAGCAGTAAGCATAGAAAATAATGGTAAATTATTTTAATACATTGTATTGTGGCTTACCCTAAAGGACTATGGAAATCCCTCCACAAGGGTGCTGGTTGAGAGTCTTGTGATGGATCTGGATCTGATGACTCCAATCTGATGATGGACAAAACAAATCATTAAGAAGCCACAACAATGGAGCAACAACACACCTCTATAAAGAGAAGAAGCTATAATCCACATAAACAAAAATGTGAGACTTACTTCTTCAGGTATGTGGTATCCTTTTGTCAGCAAAGGAGGCAACGTCAAAAGTGTGGTACCAATAAAATTGAGCCACACGAGAAAATATTTACAAATGCTGGAAGTGACTACAATACAATATATATCAAAATGCCTAAAGAGAACATCGATTAGAAGTATGGGGAAAAGAAACAGATTAGGATTATAAGTGCATATAAATATAATATGCAAAAAAGAACCTAAAATGTTTTAACTATACTGCTAGGGATGTTATATTTAGACTTGGTTGGAGCCACTGCGACAGCAACCCCAATAACGATCCGCACAGCATTTACACGCCCCCACTCAATTTAATAATAAAATAAGAATAAAAATGTGGTGCCAATTCACCCCTCTCATGGGACAAATTTTGACACTTTTTGGAGTTCATATTTTCCATATAAATTTCATTTTTTATTTAAATATTTTTCTTATATAAGTAACTGATTTATTATTTTAAAATTAGTTAATAAAAAAAAGAATGTCAAAAATAACATAAAAAGAAATAATATACAAAAAGAGGTCCGATTCACCCCCACATCAATTTTTAAGTCTTACCTGTAAGCCAACTTAAAAAAAGTGTTTTAATCAATGTTCGTGTGTTTGATCCGAATTTACTTGACATTTGTAAACTCACTGAGTCCCTTGGTTGGCTGTACTGACATTTGGAGTCCAGTCACAGTATTTTCACTGTAAAACAAAAGTTAAAAAAACTTATTTTTCCAAAATGAAATTCTATTGAAGGGCCATATTATACCCTAATTTATTATATTTTTTTAAAATAGAAAAATTCTATATATTTAAATATATCTAAAAAAACTTGTAGTTATATCCTAACATAAATGAATTAGCAAAAAAAAAAAATGATATTATATTTTATTAAAGGGACTCGATTCACCCCTCTAAAAAAAGGCGGGCCTGGTCACGGGGGACAAGATGCTATATATATATATATAAATAGTAGGTATATATATATAATATAATATATATATATATAAGGTATATTATATATATAATATATATATATATATATAGAGAGAGAGAGAATTTGTTGAAATAGTATCTAAATGATAAATTAATCGTCATCCTCATCGTCAAAATATACTATAATCGTCAATCATCATCATCGTCAAAATATTACTATAATCGTCATCATCAAAATTTCATTAATCATCCCATTACTATTATTATATTTCTATATAAAATATCATATATATAATATATTATATATTAATATAGTTATATATATATATTTATTTTTACTATTTATATATATTATATATATATTATTATATAGTAGAGGTAGATACCGGAAATCGGTCGGGCCGGATTTGACATTTTTTTCCAGTTCCGGTTCCGGTCGGAACCGGATATTACTATTGTAGCTACTTGATAATTAAAAAATTTGATGGAAGGGATTTATTTTACATAACAAAATAATGTTAGCCTTGTGTAGTATTCATACACAGTGTATTACACACCTACAGTTATTATATGAAAATGGTTTACTCAAATATCTCAAAATATAGGATAATAAGATACTCATTAAAATCAAATTTAAAATCCCAAAAATTATACTCATATATATATATATATATATTATATATATTATATATATATAATATATATATATATAGTATAATAATATATATATAAATATTATATATATATATATATATATATATATATATATATATATATATATATATATATATATTGCAATAGAATACATAGTCCAATTTTTCAAACTGGCTCGTAAGCCAGTGAGTAGTTAAAGAAAATAAATGACTCATTTGAAATTTAGCTATCCATCTATCTGTAGTAATGATATCTGTGGATCAGCTTTAAGATAACTTTCTCGGATACTTGCTGATCTCAATTATGTATGAAGTATCCTCCTGGACCATCTCTCTCTAAAAAAAATATTTTCTACTAGAATATAGATATTTTGGTCGAAGATGGCCAACAAGTTCTATGAGTCCCTGCACTTCAGTGATTGTAAATGGCTTGGTTACTTATTGCAATAAAATTTATTATTTTTTGAAGCCTGTGATTTGGGCGTCATTGATATGGGCAAATTTTGAGGGAAGAAATTTCCTCAAGACTTACTTGTTTCACAGCTTCGATTTTCGCTATTTATGGTTGTGTCCAGTGTTCTAGAAAATACAGATTCTCCCTTTTACTATCATTTTTGACTTCCAGATCTTCTCTTTGGTGATGATTTTCCATATGGTTGGAGTGGCGTTGTATTAAATGTTTTGGCTGACAGTGAAAATTACCTAGTTATTTTTTTGTGCATATTTTAGGCATTCTATTAAAGATGTTGTAACCATTATAATGATAAAAATATTCTTTTACGAATGATTTGGCATTTTAAACAATTTTGGAGGTGTATTATTATTATGACAAATCCTGCAATCAATTAAGAATAAAATCTTTAGCAAAACTGTTAATATATATATATATATATATCATATATATATAATATTTATACCTTAGAACAATATATATATACTAATTATAATAATATTATATATAATATAATATATTATTATATATATATAATATATAATATAATATATATATATAGATTTATATAGATATATATATATATATATATAAGATTTTATATTGAAAGTTATATAACATTATTTTTTTACATTTTCTTTTATAGTTTAAAGGAACTCTCTCCTAGAAATTCCCGGTCGGCCGGAATCGAAAATTTCAGTTCCGTGTACCACCCTAATATATTATATATATAATATTATATATATATTATATACAGATATCTATGTATCACATAGTAACATTCACCATATATATAAATATATACCTATCCCCCTATTATATGGCAGAGTTGGGCACTTCCGCTCTTTAGTCCGGTAGTCCGCTCCGAGGATAACTTACCAGAATAGGTGCGACTCAGAGGAGGTGCGGAGACGGAGTCAGGAAAATAGCTGGGATCTTGCATGTGGGATCAAAAAAAGTTTCCGCTCTTTTGTTCCGCCCAACCTTTTTGAAAAATGAAAGTAAGTTTACTTATTAAGAATTTCGTTGGGTAGGAGTGGAGGAATATTATTTTTACATTTAAGTTATAAACTTTCTTAAAATATTATTTTCTAAATTTATTGTTTTTTAATAATTATAACTTCCAAAATCAATCTCACCTCCTTAATGGTACATATTATATTAAATAACATTTAAATTGATTTTATAGACTGAATGGTTATTCCCTCTCTATAACTTTAATTAAGTATATTATTACTATAAGATAAACTTAGGGCAGTATCTAAATCATTCTGTATAAAACCAATATATATATATACTATATATATATAATACTATTATATAGTTATATATATATATATATATAATATATAAGTATATAATATATATATATATAATAATACTATATATATATATATATATATATATATATACTATTATATATTTTTTTTTTAAGAAATTTTTGATTAAATATATATATAGTATATATATATATTATATATATTATTATATATATATATATATATATAAATATATATATATATATATATATATATATATTATATATTATATATATATACGAGCTGATATGTAGGCATTAGCATTTGACTCTGCAGGCGTCGAGGCTTTCAGGGATTCTACTAAAATCTTGAACAAAATAGACGTTTTTATGGGTGGACAGGGTTTGGTCAAAATAGTTTCAGAAGGAGGCAGAAGGATTTAGTTTAGGACCTTAAATAGTAATGGACTGCTTGGAAGCCGAACTAACACCAGCATCCTCTCACCAAGCGAATCTTTCCCTTTCAGCATAGGCAGAATTTGTTGACTTGTTCATTAAAATATATACACCTCTCCATAGTTCTGAGGCTGTAGAGCGAAATATTTAGCATTGGTTGGGTTATTTTGAGGCAAAGAGGTCAGCCTTAACTTGCTTTTTAATTTGAGGAACAATAAAACTTTTTGAAAGCAATGTTTTATCTCTTGTCTTTGAAAGAAGGACATTGAGAGGAGAGGAAAATCTTGCAGATTTGTAAATATTCATTCATTTTTCATTTAATATTAGAAATAATTTTTTTTTTAAGGATATATACTATTCTGTTATTTAATATTAAAACCTTTTGTGAAGTCGCACATTATTAGCGAAGACGTTCGGACGTGCGGACTTGCGATAGCGGAGGTTTGATGCTCTGAATAGGTGCGGAGGAGTGCTAGCGGACTACGTTTTCTCGAGGTGCGGAGGTGCGCTAGCGGACTACCCATAAATGAGCGGGGTGCACCTCTGATATATATATATATATATAATATATATATATATATATATATATATATATTATATATATATATATATAATATATATATTAATATATATATATAATATATATATATATACTTGGATTATATTATATAACTATTATATATATACTATAGATATATTATATAGAGATATATTATATATATATATAATATATATATAAATAGCTGTTATCATATATAATATATATATATATATATATATATATATATATATATATATATTGTAATAAAATAAAATGGAGTAGATTTAAATAGATTAATTAGAGAAATTTGATTTTCAAATTTAGAACACTTACATGTGTTATTAGTTGCTATAGTGTCAGCTCCTTGTTGACATAGGGATACTACGCTTGGCCCTTTTTCTGCTACTGGTAAAGATGGAGATGGGTGAAAGCGCTCGGCAATATAGGTGAACATTTAACAGGGTAGGATGTCACATCGCATGCAAAAACAGAGATATGCGGATTATAACATGCAAATGGTGATGTTATAAGGGGGATAAGCATAAAATGGTTATAAATGTAACAACTTGAG
>JABUQX010127483.1:0-17500 GCA_015478945.1 Trachelipus rathkii | reverse complement strand
AAATATATATATATATATATATATCAGGCTTGGGTTCAAGTACAAGTACTTGTACTTATACTTGGACTTAAGTACATTTTTTGGAGTACTTGTACTTGCAGTTTCTAAAACCCTTGTACTTGTACTTGCACCTCCTGTACTTGAAAATTTGCAAAGTACTTGCAAGTACTTTTGGCATTTTTAACTTGCTAATATATTTTTTTGTCATTTTTCTACTTATTGATATTATTTCTTATGTATTCTAAGTAAATTTCCATTTACGAATATAAAGTATGTCATTATATATAATACTATAATATATATATATATATATATATATATATATATAATATATAAATATTAATATATATAATATATATATATCATATATATATATATATATAATAGCTAGTATAACCAAATAATTTTACAATTTTAAATTATTTATTAGCTGACTAGTTTCGGGTAAGAATACTTCTCCCCATTTTCAAGGCTTACAATAAATGATCAATTTTAACAAAATATATTAAATAATTAAAAGTTAAAATAATATAAAAAGTGAATAAATAAACCATATACGAAAATTAATGGTTACAATATTCTGTGGTTAAGAGTTCATGATTTAAACATAATCTCAACTTCAGTATTAAAAGACTGTTAAAGCTTTGATTTTCATTTAATATTCTTGCGCAATAGCATAAATATTTTTTGAAATACATAATTTCTAACCTTTCATTCATATATATATATATATATATATATATATATATATATATATATATTATATAATCATATATAATATATATATATATATATATATATATTATATATATATATATATATATATAATATATATATATATATTATATATATAGGTAATAGAGAGATGGTAGTACAGATATTGCTGTTCCTGAGACATTGATTGGGCCACCCAAAGTAGGTCTGGGTGGATTCTCAAGAGAATACTTAGGATAAGGTTTGGTATATAGAAATGTGTCTCTGATGATTCGTCAAGTCGTTAGTTTGTTCATGCAGTCTAGCAAAAGATTTGTGTCATTGTTAGTCTATGAAAACCAAATTTGGCAAGTTGGGAGGGTGCTTTATTGATTTTAAATTTGTATGCTTGAAGGGAGGGATGAGGTGTCCAGAGCAGAGACAGGATAGCATTACACGAGTTTGAAGTCAAAGTATTCCATAGAGCAGCGGTCTCCAAACTTTTTTGACAGCGTACCCCAAAAAGAAAATAATTATAAGTTGTACCCACCTATACAGGCCTACAATATATATAACAATATTCTATATATATATATATATATATATATATATATATATATATATCATATATATATATTATATATATATATATATATATATATATATATATATATATTACTCGTCAAATATAACGCACCACAGGAACGGGAAGACCCCTATCCCCATGAAACCCCACACCAACACAGACGGCAGCATCGGTGCAACTTTGTAACAACCCCGCAGAGAATTCGCTGCAGTATTTCGGCCGTCACCGCGATAAATTTAGGAAAGCTTAAACCAAGTAACGACCTGGGAAGGGTGGGGGTATAATCGAGCGAGGGATCATTCACGTTCGAAGCGAGTCCGATAAACATGGAAAGCATAGTGCTTCAACTGTCAAGAGATAAGTGCGTGCAGATAACAACGCTCCACGCCGAAGGACATGGGTACCGGACACTTGGTTGACGGTTCGGTGTAGCGCACACAACGATTGCACGGGTGGTTCAACGGTACCAGGAAACCCTGACACATAATCGCTGAAGAGGACAATGTAGGCCCAGGGCCATGACACCCGTGGAAGACCGATTTATAAGTCTGAGCGCATTACGAGAGCGCCATACAACTGCACGACATATGCAGATACAGCTGGCGAAGGTACACGGCACCAGGGTGAGTGACAATACAATGCGTCGACGCCTTGCCGAACATAATTACCGGCTCAGGAGGCCTGCCATAGGTCCACCGAATACCACGGCATATCAAAGGGAGCGACTAGCATTTGCCCGAGAACATATCCATTGGACGGTCGATGACTGGGCAAAGGTGCTCTTTACGGACGAATCGAGAGTGTCTCTGTACGCCTCGGACAAGCGTGCTTGATTATACGGACGACCAAAGGAGAGGTTCGCGCAATGCAGTGTGCTGCAAGTGCCGCCGTTTGGAGGTGGGTCGGTTATGGTCTGGGGAGGCATCTCTTTATCTGGGCCTGCGGAGTTGCACATCTTCGATGGAGGCACTCTTGTAGCCGTAAGGTATATCACAGACATTCTCGAACCATATGTCGTGCTATATGCCCCTTACATTGGTGACTCTTTCATCCTAATGCATGAAAATGCAAGACCACACAAGGCCCAATGTGTGAACGACTACCTTAGGACGGTTCAAATTACGGCGTTGGATTGGCCAGCATATAGTCCGGACCTCAACCCAATCGAAGATTTGTGGGATAACATGAAACGTCGGATCCGACAGCTGCAATCCCCTCCACGGACCCTCCCGGACCTGCGACAGGCACTGCACGACGTATAGGATCAAATCACTGTCCAGGACATTCGCCCACTCATCGAGAGCATGCAAGGACAGTGTCAGACGGTCATCCGTGCCAGAGGGGGTCATACACGGTATTGAGACAAACCCAACACCCCCCGCGACCGGTCGCCGTACGTACCACATTATGTGTTTGCAGCGCCGAACCCACGAACCCTACCGAGACCCTTTGGCTGCACCTTAGCCTCACACACTATCAACCTACGGTTCTGGGGAGGAATCCACCATGTTATTGTTAATGTCCAATAAAGTGTCTTCGCGTTCTTCTAACCTTTTCTACCCTTTCTTCGCCACGTACCCTTGTGGTGCGTTAATTTTGGAACAGATATATATATTTTTAAATATAGTATATATATATATATATAATGGTGGGTGATTGTTGTCTGTTTGGCGTTGTGCTCGTTTAGTAGAATCTAACTGTATAAGTAATGAAAAACAAAAGAAAAAATCGGTATAAAATTGATACGAGGAAGCAGTATGAAGAAAAATAAAAAAAGAAGACAAAGAAAAAAGGAAAAAAAAATAGAAGATAGGCAAATGAAGAGCATCAGAAGTTTAATTATCGAAAAAGGTTTGTTTTGCGTTGTGCGGTGAAGTGGTGCTGGCGTTGGAGGCTGGTACGTGTGCTATTGTTTGGGGTGATGTGGACAAGCTTGGTCCCTGTGTAGGGAGATGATGCCTGTCGTCATCGTGCGGTGTGGCTCCTTTCACTGGGCGCCGAATTCTGATGGTTGGCAGATGTTGGCTTTGTGCGATCGAGCGTTGATTATCTCGCCCGTCAGGCGCCGCTGTTGGGCCTTGAGCGCGGTCCTTTGCAACGGCTGCCGGACAGCTGTGACCTACGCTATAATATATATTACTAGATATAGTATATATATATATATATATATATATATATATACTATAGTATATATATATATATTATATATATATATATATATATGTGTGTGTATGGATTGTAGTTTATTATTTATTTTGTATTTATTAATTATTTACTATTTATTTTCTTTGACGTACCCCCAAGTATCACTTTGCGTACCCCCTGGGGTACGCGTACCCCACTTTGGAGACCACTGCCATAGAGAATAGTTCATTTGGACATGTTTAGAGTATGGTGTTACCGTATTTGAATATGCAAAGATAGTTCTTAGAGTTAATTGTTGTGTGTGAATGTGTTAGTAATGGGATTATCTGGAGGTAGGGGTGGAAGCTTGTTGTATTTGTTAGAAATGTGTAATGCTGGTGTGATTTTTTTTCCTTCTAGGTGTAGGGGTTTGCTATAATGTTTGATGCAGAGGGGTGGGTGGTTGTTGTGATCTATTGTGAGTGATTTACTGTAAAATTGACAGACTATTATGTCAAGATTTGTTTTTAAATGGAGAATTTTTGTTTCACTTAGTGGATGATGGATGGGTGTGGAGAAAATGAAGCCTGTGATTATCCAGAGTTTTATTTTTGCACAGTTTCTAATTTCTTAATATTGGATTGTGATATTGTGGGAGCCCAAGCAGGTGATGCATAATTTAGTAAGGAATGGGTGTTTTGTCTGTATACTATTTTTAATGACATATCTCAAGAAGCTCAAAATCCTGTTAACTCAGAAACATAAGCCTTTTCCACTTGGCTTGCGAAAAGTAGAAGTAAAAATCAGAAGCATTGAGAATTCATAAAATCCTTGGATTTTTCTAATATTTCTTTGAAATTACGAATGATGCATTATTACATGGCCAAACTGACAACACTTAGTTATATTTAAAGTTTGTTAAATCCATGAAGATGTTTTTATTTTCCTCTATTATTATTATTATTATTATTATTATTATTATTATTATTATTATTATTATTATTATTATATTATTATTATTATTATTATTTTTATTTTTATTATTATTATTTCTATGGAATTCCTTTATGTATTATAGGAGAAACTGTTCTAAAGTAAAATTTCTTTTCCATCTCTTACACATTTGAAAAAGTAATATATTAATTTCTTCTTTCATATTAAGCTGTTCAGGAAAAGATCCAGCATCTTCAAACATACATACCATTCGTTGAGAGAGTGATAAGTAAGTCAGAGTCTCATGCTGGTAGTGATAAAGGGGAGCATCTAGAGAAGCTTAAAGGACTCTACAAGTTTTTGATTAATCCTGATTCAAGATTGTAAGTATATTATTATTATTATTTTTATTATTATTATTATTATTATTATTATTATTATTATTATTATTATTATTATTATTATTATTATTATTATTTTTTAATTATTATTATTATTAATTATTATACCATGCTCTCCCCAAGGCTGGTAGTAGGTGCGTAAGCAAGGTTGAACAGAAATTCCATTACAGGTGCAGTAAATGTCGAAATAAAAGCCCAGCTTTACTGCCCCCTTTAGACCTTTAAGTGAGAACTCATCGTAGTCAAAAAATCCACCCTAGAGCTTCACGGGACCGCGATGGATCCTCACTATGGCAATCTCGTCAATGTGGGGTTCATCCCTTGGCCCAGGTGGGCCACAACCATACCTCCTCACAAAACCCTGCCATTCACTCCTATTATGCACCTTTCTTCTCGCCTCTGCCAAACTCACATTTCTCTCCTCCAGGCATTCCTTTACTGACTCACTCCACTTTTTCTTCAATCTCCCAGCCGGTTGATTTCCAGCACACTCACCACTATACATTCGCTTAACTAACTGACTATCATCCATCCTTTCCACATGACCAAACCATCTCAATGTACTTTAATTTATTCTCTCATTTACCTTTTTCTTCACACTACACAACTCTCTAATACGTTCATTCCTCATTTTATCAACTCTTCTCACACCTAACACGCCCCTAAGATTGTCTATCAGAACACATTATTATTATTATTATTATTATTATTATTATGATTATTATTATTATTATTATTATTATTATTATTATATTATTATTATTATTATTATTATTATTATTTTTATTATTATTATTATTATTGCTTTTTGCTCATAATTATATAAACAGTAGTGCCAGTTATTGCAATTTATCATTATTTTAGTTATGGTATTATTTTTAAAAAAAGTGAATATTGTTGTGTTGGGGAGAGTGTGACAAGGAAGTGGGAAGCATCTAAGATTTAACTTAACAGAAAAGTACTAAGTCCTAGAATACTCACAACCCCTGAAATAATAATAAATTTATTTATAATAATGAGAACAAGCAATATAAGTATTCTCTGACCTTATATCCTTATTCTTCAATGGCTGTTGGTCTGTTACGATGATTACTGAAGAGTGCTTCTGTAACTCTAATTTCCTGAATAAGAGAAGAATCAGGTCCTTCACTGATGGGGGTTACACTGGGGACCAAATGGACTGTCCAAGGTAACTCCGTCAACGTAATGCAGTTATCTCGATATCCGATAATGAAGATGGTGAATAAGGAGATAAGAAAAAAGTAGGAAAACTATATAATTTACTATAATCTATTATGAGTATTGCGATGTAATTTTTACCCTTAACTAACGACCAATGGTTAGATATATAAGTTGAAAACCTTCAGCATAAGCTGAATTCGAAGGATAATCAGAGAAAGCCTGGTTCGTTTTGGAAAGGAATATATTCTGGTACCAGCAGGAGGAGGGAGCTGTAATCATTGATGGGATGAGCAGGTTCATTCCCTCTTCAACTTAATCTTTCTCTCCTCATAATCCATGGTTCGATTGTGCTTATTTTTCGGGCCATTCAGGCTAGAGACGTGTGTGGGGGGGGGGGGGGTGGAACAATTCTTGTTCTCCTATCACTCTCGCTAATTTTCATTCAGCTAGAAATCGTTGCAAGGATACTCTTCGACGAGCAAAGCGGGCTTTCATCAACTGAAAGTGTGCTAACCTCCTTGGTTCTCCTACTGACAAATCTTTCTGTCCTCTTGCCAAAAACATCTCTAGCAACTTCTGTAAATCTGCCTTTCCTCATATGTTTCTGTTGTTAGATGGTTCTGTTGCTAATTCTCCAACTGAAAAGGCCAATCTCTTTGGCCTCCTATTTTCCTCAAACTCAACCCTGGATGATTCTGGCATTCCACTTCCTACTCCTTCTCCTCTCAGGTGTCCTATGCCTTTGCCTGTGATTACATTTGATAGGGTGCGTGGGCCCCTGAAATCTATGAACGTTAGGAAGGCGAGTGGCCCGGATGGCATTCCTTCCTGAGTTTTGAGAAAGTGAACTTCCGTGCTATCCCCCCCCTTCGTTTAACTATAGTTTCTATGTCTCAATACTAGCACTTTCCCTCAGTGTTGGAAGCTCGTACATGTCCAACCTATTCTAAAAAGGCAGCCCCTCTTCTAATTCTAACTTATGCGCCCTATAGCTCTCATTGTTTCTATCCAAGATCTTTGAAACCCTTCTCAACTCTCACTTCTTAGATCAACTGGAAACTCATTGCGATCACCAGTACGACTTTCGGCGCTCGAGGTCTACTGGCGATATACTTTACTATCTAACTGATTTAAGGTTTTTCACTCTTAGGAACTACGGGGAGACTTGTGTGGTGGCGCTTAACATATACAAAGCATTTGACCGAGCATGACATGCGTCACTGCTCTCCCAAGTCCCATCCTTTGGGTTTCCTCCTCTTTGCTTACTTATGTCTAGCTTTCTTTCAAATAGCTCAATGTCGGCTGTTGTTGATGGGGCGATTTCTTCTTTTTCTATCAATAGTGGTGTCCCTCAGGGTTCTGTCTTATTTCCTACTTTATTCCTACTTTTCATTAATGATCTCAAACCTGCACCTCTAATCTATCCACTCAATATGCCGATGACGTCGCCCCTACAGTTCTTCAACTCATATCAATTCTGTTCCCTCTTTTACTTCTAGAATTGCCTGTTGTCTTAGTCTTTCCGATTCTATTCTCTCTGACCTGGATAGAATTTCCGGATGGGGTCGTCTCAACCTTATGAAATTCAATTCATTAAAAACCCAACTTCTACAAATCTCTAAAACACCTTCTAACTTTCCTAATCTCTCTCACTTTTCGTCTCTTCTGTTGACAATACAAACATCCTTGGGCCTAGACATAAACAAAAAATGCTTGAAATCTCGCATGCACAACGGTTGCTCTAGGGTGGCCTCAAAGAATAGGAAGTTCTGTTTAGACTGCGAGTCTTTTTTCCTCTTCTCAGTTGCTCCAGCTATACAAGGGTCTCATCCGCCCATGTATGAAGGTCTGCTCTCATATCTGGGGTGGGGGGGTGGCCTCTGGTTTCACCCAGCTTTTGGACAGGGTCGAGTCAAAGGCCAAAAGGCTTATAAACTGTTCTAGCTGTACTTTCCAGTTCACAAGACCCTCTATCTTTGTGGTGCGATGTTGGTGTTTTACCTCTCTATCCTATAGGTACTGCAGCGGCAGGTGCTCAAGGGAACTTATCACTCGCGGTACCACAATTTTAATGACGCCCTCATGCACAAGAGGGTGCTGTATCTTTGCATGAGTTTGTGTGACATTGTAACTTCCAGGCCTAATGTCGCTGTGAATATTTGTTTTAACAGTCCTTTTTCTCAATTTTAAACCCTTCCAATCTTCTGTATTTCCACATTACAACGTTATAAAATGTTTTAAATACTTTTTCTAATAAAATAACGAAACAGTTTTATCTTATTCTCCAGTTAAACAACCGCTTTAAGCTCGACGTTAGCTCGCTTTTTAAACGCCTCTCTAACGCTTGAATAGATGGAACAATATATTACTATTTGACCTATTCAACTGTCATTAGATTAATCCCAGAAAATCGCAGCTCTCTTCAAACATATACCTGCTCAAGATAGGACCATATGTTCGCACCAACAGAATTTTTACCTTTTCAGATTTAATTTAACGCCCTTTAGAATTCTAAACGTACTCATACACCACAAAAAATCTACCATATTTGCTCCCTCTACCACAAGTAGTACACTCATCAGAATGCAAATTCTTCTATTCCACCTCTCATTCCTTTCCACACTAACACAAACACATTTCACACCACATCACATTTTCACCATTTCCTTTCACGCTTTGTTTTAGTCACAGCGAGCCAATCAACTTGCCCTTTTTCTAAATACAGTCCATCACCTTTCATCAAAACAAATCATCATTTAGTCCTCTGAAATTCAAAAAACGAGATAATTCAATAGGATTCATAACATTTTCGCTGAATTTTCAAGATAGAAGGTCCGCTTACGGCGATCACGACTTTCTCTGACAGGCATGCATTAGCATTACTGGCAAAAGATTGGGTGGTAGTGGGCAGCCAACTACTACCACCAGTCCTTAGTGCGCATTCTATCGCGACACGTAGGACTTTACGAGTGTGGGGCATTGTTTTTTCTGACCTGCACAGTAGGGATGATCAAAGGATATTGGCATGTCTGGTAAAGATGTTAGTCGTAGAATAAGGGTGTGGATCATGAAGGTTTAAGTGTGTATGATGATAGTTGTGGGACTATGAAGTTGTGGTCGTCTGTGCCAAGGACCGATGATCAGGAGGATGCATCGGTTTCAATGTGAACGCGCAGGAATGCATGGAAAGGCGGAACAATTAGGTGCACTGGGAATGTCATAAACATAACGCATATAAGCAAAATATGGATATACTATATATATATATATATATATATATGTATATATATATATATATAGTATTAGTATATATATAGTGAGCAAATATGGATCATATATAGTATATATATATATATATATCACAGTGGGATTTGCTGTGAATTTGGAATATTGTTGCCTTGGAGTTTTGGGTTCAACGGACAACGCGAATTTTCTTTAATATTTATTTTAATACCACACACTGGTTGCCTAAAATACGAAAAGTGAAATCGATATAAAAATCAATAATATACAAAAATGAAATATACATATATGATTAATGGCATACAAAAAACATAAAATAAATGATACGATAAAAGTGTATAAATGAGATATATATGGCAAGGCATTAGTATCAAAACATAAGGACTATAAAAATTTTTAAACCAAAAAAATTAAAAAATTAAATGGGCATATAAGGTTGGACATTAACTAAATAGGACCAAAATATCGGGTCCTTCAAAACGCTGTGTTTTTCCCACCAAATTTAAAGTAAATTACATATAAGAATACTCTTGTAATCTGTACAGAAACGAAAACAAAATTTTAAATATAAATGTGGTGGATTTAAAACTAAAATACTAGCTTATAACAAAGACCATTAACATTCTAAAATTTCTAAAAGATGTCTCCTGCAATAAAAAAAATAAAATGCCCCACAAAAAAAAATCACAATCGATTTTTGTTACCAAAATAAAAACAAACGAAAATGAGATACGCTCATTGTTACTAGATGGTGTTACCAAAAACCAACATGTCAAACTTTATAAACTAACAACAAACATAAAAATGAAATACCTTCATTTGTTACAGAAATGGTGTTAAAAAAACTCCTGCAAAACATAAAAAATTTACAAATAAAATTATCTCCTGCAAAAAAAAATTTATAAAAAGATTAAAAAAAATATATATCCTGCAAAAATTATGAAAAGATTACAAAAAAATATTTCCTGCAAAAATTATAAAAAGATTAAAAAAATAGCGTCGGGCGGGGTGACGTGGACCACTTTAGGTATAACTTGGTCTCCCGACTCTCCCCTAATGCACTTTTTGGAATTTTTTTTTTTTGTGAAATTCTGGCCAATAGCCGGGCATAAGCACACAAAAAAATTATAATGTAATTCTAATAATAAAAGTTTTATTAAAGTTTGAATAACGCCGAGTCAGCCCGACCGTGGAGGGGTGAAGCGGACCACCATTGAGGGGTGACTCGGACCATCTGTTTAAATTCGTCTTTACGTATAATTTCAATTTTATATTTTAATTTTTACTTAATATAATAATTATTTATCATATTAAAATTCGTAATAAGTAATAAAAATGTCAATAATGATAAATAAAATACGAATATAAATAAGGTGGTCCGATTCACCCCTCTCCGCCCCCAAAAATTTTGACACTTTTTTGAACTCGTTTTTTTTATTAAAATTTCATTTTGTAAAAAAATTTTTACTTAATATAAGTAACTTTTTATTACATTTAAATTAATTATATACGTAATAAAAACGTTAGTTATAATACTAAATACGAAAAAAAACAATGGTGGCCGAGCCACCCCTCCATCAATTTTTACGGCGGGTGAATCGGACCAGTTAGGCCCCGTTTTTTGCTTTACTTAATACTGCCTTGATCAAAAATTTACTTGCAGTTTAAAGCTAAACATACATCGAGTGTATCCACTGAAAAAATAATTAAAATCGATCCACAATTTTTCATTTTATAACGAAGTTAAAAAAACTCACATTTTTCAAAAGTGAAGTTCTATTGAAGGAAATTTTGTACCCTAATTTCTAACATTTTTTAAAAATATAAAAACTTTCTAGAATTAAATATGATCTAAATAAAACTTGTAGTACTACCGCGTGGCTATAAAATGAGCGAAATTTTTTTTTATTTTTTATTTTATTTAGAGTGGACCGAATCACCCCTCCTAAAGAGGCGGGCCTGGTCACCCCGCCCGACGCTATATCTTTAAAAATTACAAAAGATTACAAAAAAAATTATTCTCCTGCAAAAATTATAAAAAGATTACAAAAAAATATCTCCTGCAAAAAAATTACAAAAAGACTACAAAAAAATATCTCCTGCAAAAATTATAAAAAGATTACAAAAAAAAATATCTGCAAAACAAAAAAAAAAACTTACAACTGAAGTCGAAACACTGGAGGGCTACAAAAATAAAAAACCCTAAACCATGGTTGTTACTTATAAAACTGAACCCACATGTGCACAACGTTATTCCTAAGACCAAAGTACCAGGTCTGTCTAAAAATAAAATCTTGCCAAGCATAGAATGTGCCAAAAAAAAATCTTCGCTACAAAAATGATATTAATTTTTAGGAAGAGAATAAAATTTTGATACTTAAAATTTTAGAGTCTTCAAAAAAATTGAAAACTCATGTCGGAGAGGCGGGCGACTTCCTCCGAATTGTCGCTTTCAAATAAAGTTTTTAGGTTTATTTGAGAGCGTAATTTTAAAGTATATATCTATTTAACTCTAACAAATTTCAGCGTGCTAAAAATAGAAATAATAATAATAAAAATTTTCCAACTCCATATTCTTAATAATAATAATAATAATAATAATAATAATAATAATAATAATAATAAAAATTTTCCAACTCCATGTTCTTAATAATAATAATAATAATAATAATAATAATAAAAATTTTCCAACTCCATATTCTTAATAATAATAATAATAAAATTTTTCCAACTTCATATTCTTAATAATAATAATAATAATAATAATAATAAAAATAATAAAAATTTTCCACTTCCAATTTTCTTAGAAAAGCGTCTCAAAATGGAGCTACCAAAAATCGTTAGCTTAAATAAATTTTACCACTACTCTCTAAGCTCTTATGTGGTTGATATTTCAAATTTTCCCCATAAACCTTATTACTACCATCTCTATTTTTATTATTTATCCAGTATAAGTTTTAAATCAACTAAATAAAAATAACGAAAGCTGGAACTCTGTAACCTTTGCAATACGAAGGTTTTCTACTTACAAATAAGGTTTTGTTGAAACTTATTTAAAGTAGTAGCTAATAAAATAAAAAAAATAAAATTTTAAAGTACCAAAATAAATAAAAATAAATGAAGCTGGAACTCGGGCCTCGTTTTCCGCTTCATAGAAATATATGCTGCCCACAACAAGACTATATTAGGTCTCTAATACACGGCCCATTACAAAACTATACCCGGGTTCTAGGTATCACTGCCCAAGGAATTTTTAAATGCTGTATTTGGGCTTTAATTTAGTTTTCCTATGTATATGCTTTAAAAAAAATATTTAGATCCTAATGGATTTTAAAATGAAAAAATAAAAAAAAAAATAAATAAAATCTTACCAGATGAAATTCAAATAAGTAGAATTTGGAGCTTGCACAACTGTTTAACATCACTCAAATATCGAAATGAGGCTCATAGAGGAATTCAACCGGCCGAAAGAGAATGGCTCTCTCTCCCAGCTTCTCTGCCACCTTTTCCAGATCCCGAAAAGCACCTCCATTCCCTTGACAAGGGGACCTCCTCTCTTCCACCGCACCTCTGACCGCGCGATCGTCTAACCCGACTACTCCCTCACGGGTGCGATAACCCCTTTCATCCGGAACCCACCTTGGATACTGATCATCACGTTGGTCCCCTACATCGCTAAAATCACCACTACTACCCTGTTCTCTCTTTTCACTTGAAATGAGATAACTACCTCGGCTGTCTTCTCTACTCGGAACACAATAACCGCCCTTAACAAACCCTCGCCGCGGAACAGAAAACCCCGAGAAGTTCGAGTCACTATCAGATGTTACCCCCGTTCCAGCAGAAAACACCGACTCCCCTTCATCGTCTGAGTCATGAACCTCCACCCTTTCCACAAGTGAGTAGTAATCCCTTAAGTACTTAGGTGGCTGGATCCAAGGCTTCAGGTGACGATGATGAACCCTCTGCACCGCAGCTCCTTCACCCCTGGACTCCGCAACCTGATAGGTGACCCCATTCTCATTTATCTTCCGGACATAAAAGGGGCCTGTATACCTCGCTTTTAATTTCCGGACAACACTCCTGTCATTTGATACCGTTTTCCGCAAGACAAGTTGCCCCACGCGGAATGGACAAAAATTCGGGTGTCCCTCCATCCACTTTTCTCTTTCTTGTCGTGGGATGGGGGCAACCATTCCCTGATTATGGTTTTCCTCCAACAATCGTGCTGATGGAGTCTTCCCTGTTTGGCGATGCATGGTCGAGTTGTATGTGACCAATGCCTTTGTCAGGAGATTATCCCAATCCTCTCCCCGCTCCTCCACCAGGCTCCGCAGAATCTCCCCCACTGTGAGATTAACACGTTCCACGGCTCCGTTGTTCGCTGTTCTGAGTGGACTTGTGAACACGTGCGAGATGTTATATCGCTCGAGCAAGTTCTCAAACTCAAGTGCTCTAAACTCTGGCCCATTATCCGTGAGGATTCTCTCCGGCACTCGTAACAGGGATGGCAGGATGTCCCGTTCCAAAATGGCAACAACGGTCTGAGCCCTTTTATCTCTGATGGGACGTGCCAACACCCACTTGCTATAATGATCCACGACCATCAAGCAACCGACATTTCCCCGGGCTGTCGTTGGGAACACCACCAAATCCATGGCCACCAGCTCAAAGGGGCGTGACGCCACAATCTTCAAAGTCGGAGGCTGCACAGCCTGATGGCCGATCTTAAACTTCTGGCACTGTGGGCACGAGGTACATACTTCCTTCACGGTATGGAGAAGAGAAGGGTGCCAAACATACTGTCTCATTATGGCGTGAATCTTTGCAGTGCCAACATGAGCCATCTCTCGATGGAACAAAACCGCAAAATGGATAAGAATCCGAAAAGGGACCACTGCCAGACCCACTGCCCCCTCTCCTTGCTTAAAAAACAACAGGCGATCCTCAACTTTCAAGTGCTGCCAGTAACGCCGGAACTCCTTCAACCTTCCCCCAGCGGACAACCGGTCACGGCCATCCTGGATTCTCCTCTTCACACTGCGAATTATAAAATCTGCCTCCTGAGCCCTGAATAACTGGTCAACATCGACCAGCTGGTTTCCCATCCTTCGCCCTATCCTCTCCACTCCACTCTCGACATCACTTTCAGCCATTTCCACAATGCCCTGGCACGCCAAGATTACCTCCGAGGTCCGCTTAATGCTTGCATTCCTGAAGTCAAACTCTACGCTAGTCTCAGTCAAGAAATTAATGCCCACGATGCAACACGTTGGAATCATTTCCCCCGAAATGACGACAAACGGGAACTCTATCTGATTCTTGTCCGTACTCACTCTCAATACTGCGCCCAAGCTCGCCTCCACGACAGTCGACCCCACGCCTCTGATCCGCACATTCACCCCGCGGTCCTTCACCAAAGCACCTTCCGCTCTGGCGGAGGCAAACACGTTTTGGGAGACCAGGCTAAGCATCACGCCTGTATCCAGGAGCGCGCAAAATCGTTTATTTCCAATAGTCAACCAAGTCCACGCGACCCCAGAACCTTCATGTCCACAGGTTGGAATATTCGACTCGGCACCCGCAGCCTGCATAAAATAATTTACTCCCGTCCGCGGTTCTTCCTCAGTCGACTCTCCCACTTCTGTTTCGGATTTCGCCACCCCTTCTCCCCCCGGTACACTATCCCGTGCCTTCCCTTTAGCAACCTGGTCTTCCACCGCCCGATGTTCCTCCTCGCCCAAAGATTGACCCGCAAAGTCCGGGCGCTCCCGAAGTGGGTTAAAGTGCACTCCCCCCATACATTGGAGATGTAACCGCGACAAACCCCCATCCTCAACAGAAGGATCCATGACATACACGATGGGCGCATCAGCGCCATAATGAACCCAAATGCGGATCTTATACATTTCGCTCGCGGCAAGCAATACGTCCATGATCGGGAAGATCCCTTTCTGCATCATTGCCCTGAATTGTGCCTTCTTTTTACCTTCAAAAGAAATCCGATAACGTCTTGGGTTATCCATCAATTGCGTAACCAACCCCCGGTGAAGTGTCAGAGCATCAACGGGAAGCTCCCATTCCCTATGGTTTATTCCCTTTTCCCTTAGTACAATCAACAGACTGTCGAACAAGGAATCAGGTCCACCGTCCACTTTTTCCATCACCTCCAATCCCCTGGGCAATTCGTCCTCCGCGGGCTCCTCCTCAACAGGCAATTGTGCGGGAACCCTAGAAAGTGCGTCTGCCAATATGTTTTCTCTTCCAGGTCGATATCTGATCTCGAAGTCAAATTCGGCCAAGTCATCCACTGTCCTTGCCAATCGGCTGTCACTCATTTTCATAGCGTGAAGGTACACCAATGGGCGATGGCCGGTAAAGAGGATAAACTGGCGACCATATATGAATGCTCTTAAGTTCTTGACCCCCCACTGCAACCCGGCCAACTCTCGTTCAATGGCAGAATAACCCCGCTGCGCTGTCGAAAAAGTCATAGATGAAAACGCCATCAATCGTTCCTCCCCTTGCTGCCTCTGAGTAAGGCACGCCCCTGCGCCTGTGCCCGAAGCATCCACTGCCAATTCGAGCTTCTCAGCTCCCAAGGTGTAATCCGGGAAAGTCAAGTTCACATCTCGTGCCATCTCTTCTTTCAACTTTTGGAAAGAAGTTTCCATTTCCTTCATCCATTTGACCGGTGGATTCCCCTTCTCTCCAGTCACAGCGGACAACGGGGCCGCTATCGTAGAACATTGTGGTATAAACTTACGTTGGAAGTTAACCAAACCTAAAAATTCGCGAACCTGTGTCAACTTCAGGGGCTTCGGGTAGTCCAAAACATTCTGCACATACTGTGGATCCTTCTTCAATCCGTCAACCCCCACCAGATGTCCAAGGTAAGGAACCTCGCTCCTGAACCAGTGGCACTTACTGGGCTTCAATTTAACACCTGCCTCTCCCAATTTTCCCAACACCTTTTCCAGGAGGGTCAAGTGGGCTCCAAAATCGCGTTCCATGATCAGTATGTCATCAATATAAATGACGATCCTGCCCTGGGGAAAACCACTCAGCAATGCCTGGACCTCACGCTGGAAAGCTGCCGGGGCATTCCTGAGCCCGAAACTCAGAGCCTTAAACTGGTAATGCCCCCTAGTGGTAGAAAAGGCGGTACATTCCCGACTATTCTCCTCGATTGGCATCTGATGATAACCCTTTACTAAGTCCAGAGACGTAAAATAGCGCATCCCGTGAAGGCTAAACACCGCATCGGCCAAGTTCGGCATAGGGAACCTATCAGGCTTCGTGACAGCGTTCATTCGACGGTAATCAATACACATTCGTATTGTCCCATCTTTCTTCTTTACGGGAACCACGGGCGAACTCCACGGCGAAGTGCTCGGCTCGATGATGTCCAACAAGCACAACTCTTCACACTGACGCTCAATCTCGTCAGCCACAGGAACCGGAAATCTCCGCGGACGCTGCCAAATGGGTGTCGTATCATACAATTCGATACGATGAGACGTCAAAGCAGCGCGCCTCACGTCAAACTCCCCGACACTAAGGACAGCACTATGCTTCAGCAACAGCTGGTAAACGTGGTCCCGCTCACCACTGGACAATCCCTCATCCAGGATCAGTTCTTCTCTCAACTTCTGCTCAGTCCATTCGTCCTTGGACACCCTATCTTCCTCCAATGTCACATTCACGCCCAGCTCCTCCTCGTCCAACAATGTGTGCAATACGCCCAACCGTACCCCCTTCACCAATTTGACTGGTTTATTACCAATGTTTCTGACCACGACTTCAAAAGATACATCCGAGTCCACGATTCCGGACATCACTAAAATTTGGTGATTCAACTTTTTCGCAAGCTCCTCCCCATCAAAGAAAAACTAGTCCCTCAGTTGTCATTTCCTGCTGGGTTTCCTTTGTTAGCTTGTCTGCCACGTTCACGCTGACCCTCTTCCAATCACCGATCCCAATCCTAATGGCCTCTTGAACTTCACAACGAACTGCAGAAACGATCCGTTTACAACGGTCATTCTCGTCACAACCCTTCAAGTAAAAATCCTCTCTTGCTTCCTTTCCTAAAATTCGCGAAAAACGACCCCTCGCAGGGTTAATGGTTACACTATTTTCAGTGAAGAAATTCATTCCCAGTATTAACTGATGCGACAACCCACTCATCACCAGGAATTCCACCGGCTTCATATCAATCCCGTGGATCCTCAACGGAGGCGTCATCGCTATATCCACATGGAAAACATCTGCATTTCCCAATCCCCTAACACCCATGCTAACTTTTCTCCGATCACAGTCCATTCCCGCGGCAAAATCC
>JABUQX010127482.1:40000-48576 GCA_015478945.1 Trachelipus rathkii | reverse complement strand
CGCCCTTGTTGTGGTATCCACAACAAGTATAGCCCACAACCTTAGTGATGCTTTGGACTACTCTCGTTACACTCTACTCAAATTTAAAACAATATATAATAATAGTAAAAAAAAAAAAAAAAAAAAAGAATAAATTTTTATATTATATATATATATATATTATAAATAATATATTATATACTATATATATATTATATAATATATATAGTATAATATATATATATATATATATAATATATATATATATATATATATATATATATATTATTATATAAGTTTTTGGCAATTCATATCGCAACAGCCTCATTATAACTCCATGGTCTAGATTCCTAGGTTGTAATCTTGATTTTTCCCAACCTCGGTTCTGTTGGGAGTGGCCTACGCTCGCTCCACCATCTCATATTTCTCTTTTTTTTTTTCTTCTTTCCTTCGCTCTGCCAACTTCTACGCCTTTCATCATGTCTACTCCCTCGCGAGCATTCCATTTGCAACCTTTCTTCGTAAACAATCCCGAGCTTTGGTTTGACCTGGCTGAGTCAGCGCTCCTGACCATCGAAGACGAGAAGGAGATATTCGAGAGTTGTGAATGCTCTACCAGAATCTTGCCTCCTCAAAATCAGGATGGCCTGGCAACAACTAGAACTCTACCAACCCCTTACAATCACTGCTCAAAACCTTTAATTATTGACCCTTGGCTCCACACCAAGAGAGAAACAATTTGATAACTCTGACTTGGAGGCATACTCACTGAGCGACCAGGAAACGCCTCGAATTGATGTGAGGGATTGCGGTTGCGGGCCGTGCACTCCATCTACACGGAATGAGAAATTAATTCGCACCCCTCATCTCACCAGAAAGATCGCTGCTCGACATCACAAGCGTACTGCAATCAATTAAACCCGACGTCTGTCCCCATGAGTTTGCCGCATACACAGACAGAATTTTGCGCGCCCCCGATGAGCCTTGGTCCACACCTCTTAGCCGTTCCTCTCTTTCTCCCTACCTCTTCAACTCTCGCACCTCCTCAGAACCATCTACAACTCCGCCTCAACACACTTCCCAGTAACTCTACCACACCTTCCGCCACCCTTCTCCCCTCTGTCCATCAACCGCCTACTGCCGCCTATCCAAGCTCACACCTCCTTTTTCTCAACCCACCACCAAGCCTTCCTACTCTCACCATTATCGCAGTACAACCTCCTCCTTCGGCAGCTCTGGATACCCGCGGTTTCGGTTCTCGAAACTGTGGCATGGCCTATATTATAATAAAACGTGCCCTCTCCTCCCCTTAACAGCGGCAATTTAATATAACACTTCTTCGCCTCGTGATCCACGCCTTCCACACTTTCGGCCATTCTCGCGTACCTCTGTTACACCCTTACTCCTTCTTACCTCAACGCCAGCGCACAGTATCCTCATGCGAGTTTACTGTTATAATCACCATACTTTCGCTGGATTGCCAAGAAAATGCGATCCATCCTGCCCTCTCTATCAGGGAAACTCAGCAGCCAACCCGTCGTAGGGGCGACGGGAGATGCTGGTGCTTTTTCTTCTTCCCCTCCTACTACACAGGATGTTCTTCGTATCTACGATCGGTCCACTAAACTTGCCTTCTTGATCGATTCCGGCGCTAGCCTTTCGATTTTACCACACAACCCTTCTCAAGACTCGGCTATCCCTCTTTCAGGCCGTCAACTCTTCGCTGCTAATGGCTCTTCCATTCCGGTATATGGAGAGCGTTTATGTACGTTGGATCTGTCTCTCCGCCGCCAGTTCCCGTGGGTTTTTCTCGTCGCTGAAGTGACACAGCCCATCCTCGGCGCTGACTTTTTGTCCCATTTCAATCTTATGGTAGACCTTCGTAATAGGCGTCTAGTTGACGGTGATACTTCTCTTTACTCTCACGGTTCCCTAGGTTCTTCAGAGCTAAGGGGCATTTCCGCTATCGCTCCGCCTTCTTCGGTAGTGTCTCCCTTCCTTTCTATCCTGCAGGAGGACTTTCCTTCTTTATTGCATCCTTGCTCTTCAGACACCCCTCTTAAGCATTCTGTGGAACATCATATAGAGACCACTGGCCCACCCACCTTTGCTCGAGCTCGCCGCCTCCCTCCTGATAAACTCAAAGCCGCCAAGGCCGAGTTTGATCACATGTTGCAACTTGGCATTGTGCGCCCTTCCAAGAGTTGTTGGTCTTCTCCGCTACACATGGTCCCTAAGGGCACCACGGGTGATTGGAGACCCTGTGGTGATTTTAGGGCTTTGAATTCTGCCACAACACCGGATAGGTACCCTGTACCGCATATACAAAGTTTCACTTCCCACCTATCTGGCAACACCATTTTTTCTTCCTTGGACTTAATTCGAGCCTACCATCAGATACCCGTGGCTCCGGAGGACGTCCCCAAGACAGCTGTAATCACCCCCTTTGGCCTCTTTGAGTATACAAGAATGCCATTCGGTTTGAAAAATGCAGCCCAGTCCTTCCAGAGGTTCATCGATTCTATCCTCCGCTGCCCTTCCTTTGCTTGGGCACTATTTAGCATGTCCTTTTAAGTACCTTCCTCCCTTCTCAACTGAAGAACATTGGCAAGCACCTAGCGTGCCTTTTGGTTAGAGTTTGATGATCGGGAATTGCGTCTCAATCCTACCCAAGTGCGTATTCGGCTCGTCTTCTTTCTTAACATTCCTTGGCCACACAGTCTCGGCTGAGGGTATTTGCCTTCTTGTAGACCGTGTCGCCGCTATCCGAGCCTTCCTCTTCCCCAAAAAATCAAAAGCAACTTTCGTTCCAATATCTGGGAATGATCAAACTTTTCCCCACCGCATTCCCTGCACACACTCCCGGCAGCACCTGCCTAGAGCCCGCTTACCGCAATCATTCGTCTAAACACGAGCCAGACACCACTAACAGATCGACTTGGTGCTCCGCGTTAGAGTCTTGCTTTTGAGCTTCCCAAAGAAGCCCCTCGCCTCGCCACTCTTTTAGTTATCCCCACGATACCGCATCCAGCGAGGCTGCAGGGTAGATGCCTTCCGATTTCGCTGTTTGGTGCGTGTTCAGCCAATTCCAAAAGGGCGGAATGTTGCCCACTTGCCTTCTTCACGAAGCTGCAACACCGAGCCGAAAACAAGGGTATATGCTTTGGACGGGGAATTGCTTGCTATGTACCTTGCTGTTCGCCATTTTCGACTTTTTGGAAGGACGGAAGTTCCACATCCTGACCCGACCACAAAACCGATCACTTTCGCATGGCTCTCACGGATGAAACTCCCACTCCCCGTGAGATCGGTCATCTTGAATTCGTTTCCCAGTTTACACAGACAACGTCACATCTCCAGTGATCTAATTTCACGCGAGCTTCTTTCTTCGATTGAAATTAACGTCTCTTTCCCCCATCCTGACAATTAGAATTATGCAATGGCCATTGCCACCGTCGCCAGACAACAATATCGATCTTCAGCAGGACTCTTCTGCTACAGCCTGCAGTGGCTCAATTCTTCCGGCACTAGAGAAGAGGACTCTGTTGGTGACACTTTCAACAGGCCCCCTCGCCCTTTCGTTACCAAATTCTCTGCGAAATCAGTCTTCTGCAATCCCACTCGCTTTCACACCCTGGCGTCGAGCTCACGCAATGTAACCGGCTCGTTTCTTGTTGGCCTAAAGTTAACTGCCACGTAAGCGAACTGGTCCGCGCCTGTTATGGCTTGTCAGCGCTCTAAAGTGCCAAAGACATTACTAAAGCTCCCTTAGCACTTTCTTGCCTCCCTGTTCACGTTTTAGAGAGTCACATCGACATTGTTGAGACTCTCCCATCCTTCTCATGGCAAGCGATAAATCCTTACCTGTATGATCGGTTCACGCGTTGGACGGAAGCTATCCCACTCTCTGTGCTACAGCTACTGAATCTCATTGCTAAAGCTTCTGCTGTCCATTGGATCTCTCGATTTGTCAATTTCCTCTCTCGGTCACAAACGGAATCAAGGTCGCGTTTTCGAATCCTCCCTTTGGAAAGATTTGATGCGCTTGCTTGGTTCTGATAGATCCATTACAACCATTTCCACGCCCATCTCCGAACGGATTTGTGAAAGGTTTCACCGTCAGCTAAAAGGCTTCTCTCATGGCACACCCACAACCAGAACATTGGACGGAAGCTCTCCCTTTGGTTTAATGCTTGGTATCGCAACTGCCTGTTAAGGAAGACTTCAGCTGTTCAGCCTATCCGAACTCGTTATATGGCTCTACGTCTTCCGTATCGTGCCGGGCGAGTTTCTTTCTCTCAACTTTCCCTCCTGCTACTGCTGATCCCACCCATATACCTCACCCTTTTAAACGCTGTTGCCTCTCCTGGGAGACTACTATCCAGACCGCCGAGCAAAAGGTTGCCACTCTTACATTCCGAAACGATCTCTCTTCTTGGTACCCCATGTTTTGGTGAGGATGACTCCCACCCGTTTCTCACCCTCACAACCCAAGTACACGCCCTTCCCGGTTTACTTCGGAAGGAGAATTCTTCAAAAGACAGCTCCTACTTCGTATAACCGACGTTTAAGTATATCGTCGATCGTCTCCAAACCTGCCTATCTGAGCGAATCCCTCCTGACTCCAAGATTTCGGACTTGTTTCCAAAACCAATTCTGATTCCTTTGGTATAATCATCTTCTTATCCTTGTAACCAGACTTCTCCACCTCTTTCATCTCCTCCCGACTCTTTTCCTCCTTCATCTCCCTCTGACTCTCCTCTCCCACCACTCCTCCTCTGACCCAGTCCTCTTCCTTTCCTCCTTCTCCTCTGCCCTCTTACCGTCCCCTCACCATTCACCACCTCCTGCCGAGGCCTCCACAGTCACTGCAGATAGTTCCCTTCCCCTCATATTCCTCGCCCCTCTCTCGTCCACACTCCTGCACCTCCAACACCAGCTCCTCGTTCTCGCCTCGTCCTGGTTTGCAGCCGCCTGCGTCTAGAAACGTATCGAGCAGAGGCCGTCATTTGCGCCGGCCACTCCGCTACCGGGATTAGAGCGCCCCGGCCTCAGCTCTGCAGGGGGGTACTGTGGAAGGGTACTCTCTGTGGAAGTGGAAAGAACATCTATACAGAGCTGAACTACAGAGCCGAACTACAAAGTTACAGAGTAGAGCCGAACACGCCCTATGTTTAAGATGTGGTTGTAGTTTCGTGGAACTAAGCCACGCCTCCAAGCCGCCGACTTATCACTTTTGAAATCGCAACAGCATGTAGCTTCCTTCTAGAGAATTAGTACAAAATAATAGCAAAATTACAACATTATATTAAAATACAAGCAAATGAATGCTAATTAAATAATTAAACCCAAAAACAAGGTGAGTTTAGAAAAAGGGCAGCCTATTAAGTACATTTTTAGGTTAGAGCAAAGTTAGGCGAACCTAGACTAGTCGGTGGAGCCTAAAGCAGCTGAGGTTTAGAAATAGGTTGCAACGAAAACGCATTAGATTGAATAGCGTATCAAAAAGAATGCCTAAAATCTAGTAGGAAAACAAAGTGAAGTGTTCATGCATGCCAGTGTAAAATTCGCGGTAGGCTTAAGTAGCGTTTCAAGCAATTAGCCAAACTTAGTGTCAGAGGCTAGATAGTTAAGGAGAAAACTAGTAGAGATTAAGAAGCCGCTATGTATCTTTTAAAGTATAATGGGGAGAATAACAGCTTGGGATAGGCCTTATTACCCGCACATACATAACCCTGACGGCGTGCGCGTTACATAGCAGTTTGAGTGACGGCTAAGCTGGTGATAGTAGTCAGAGTGAACAGCCAAAAATGTTAATTAGAACCTTTTCACATATCTTAGCGAAATAAGTACAATAGAGTCGCATAGATCGATATTACTATATCTAACCCGAGCGGACGTGGCGTTACATATGCAGTGTGGGTTGAGCTAAGCTGACAAAAGTAAGTAGCGCCAGAGTTTGAACAGCCCCAACATCTCTCTCTTTCTCTCTTCTCTCTCTCTCCTCTCTCTTCTTTCTCTCTCTCTCTCTCTCTCTCTCTCCTCTCTCTCTCTCTCTCTCTGCTCTCTCTCTCTCTCTCTTCTCTCTCTCTCTCTCTCGCTCTCTCTCTCTCCTCTCTCTCTCCTCTCTCTCTCTCTCTCTCACCCCTTTAGTCAAATAAGTTACAACAACCTAGCATTTTGTAGATATGTGCCTTGTAGAGATCATACCAATGAATGCTCTTCAGCGAATGTTTATATCACAGAGCGACCCCTTTCCTGCCTGTATGCACTATACATGAAAACGCTCCTCCCAAAACTAATAATCTTTTGACTTGTGAGATCATGTCAATGTAATGCTGCTTTATGCAAATGTATACCAGGGAGGGATCCTTTTCCCGCCTGTGTATGCATATACATAAAACTGCCTCTCTCAAAACTAATAATCATTTGTTACTACTACTCCCATCTGGCTTATAATTCTTGTAGAATTCTCCTGCAGAATAATGATTTCATGATGTGGAATAGTTAATAACTCGCAATGACAGCTTTATGCAAAATGATATACCATGGAGAATCCTTTTTCCTCCTATGTTAATGGCTATACATAAACTGCGCTCTCTCAAGAACTAATAATTCATTTGTACTGACTACTCCACATAAGACTCATATCTCTGTAGGAATTCTTCCTTGCAGAATACGACTGCAGTATGTGGAATAAATAACCTAGCAATGGCTGCGTTATGCAATGTAACCAGGAGATCCTTTTTCCTTGCCTGTGTATGCATATACATAAAACAGCCCCTTTTAAACTAATAATCATTTGTACCTACTCTGCATAAGCTTCATATTCTGTAGGAATTCTTCCTGCAGAATATGATTCATATGTAGAAAGTAATAACTAGGTTTACCCTGTTCTAATTCTTTGTTTTTTGTTTTGAGACAGGGGTCAACCCCACTTGTAAATTAGAAGTAGAAAAATAAAAATTGTAAGAACATTAACTTCTCAATCAACCTTAAGAAAGGCGGTCCTAAGCACCCAGCTTCAATATTATATATTATATATATATATATTATATTAATATATATTATTATATATATATATATTATATATAATTATATATATATATATATATATATATTATATATATAATAAATATATTACTTTCTCTCACATTCCGCCATATTGGGATGAGGAGCACATTACACCGAACAACAGAAACATTAGAGAACAACATGTAAATTGAAAGGAAAAGCCCCCCTTACAATCACCCATACACTTAAGTCTTAAAAAAAAGAAATCGAAAGCTCAGCTTTCAAGCCTATTGAGACTTTATCGCCTTCCCGTTAGGCCAATATAAATCAATCACAAAACAATCAGTTCATGCAAATCCATCAAAACACCACACCCATAAACAGCTCCCGCCAGTGAAAAGAAATCCACCCTAAGTAAGCATTTTTTTTCTTCTGTCTCCGCCGGTCGATTCCGCACACTCCCAATATATATGCTAATTAACTATCAGTATTATTTACTTTCCCAATTACCTCTAGTACTTTTATTACCTTCACACATCACACACGACATCACATACACCAACACACACACCTACACACATACCTACACCCACACATACACACACACCTACATACGTATGCGCATTACATACATACATCACACCCACAATATATAATATATATATATACTATATGTATATATATATAATTATTATTTATATATATATAATATATATATATATAATATTACTTAATATAATATTATAATATTATATATATAATAATATATATATATATATATTATACTTTATACTTTCGCCTGGCCCACCTTAATTGGAGGGCCACACTGCTTTCCAGAAAAGCGGGCCGCCGCCACCGAGGTGGTCCACAGGTCGAGAGAGAGGATATAGAAAGTCGGCACGGGGGCTCGAGAGCTTGGGGCACCTCATAAGAAGTGCTTCTATTTGTATCATGAGAATTGGTAGCAATCTGTGTCAAGTTTGGAGTAACGTTGTTCTAGTTTAGAATCTAAGTTATAATATTGCATGAGTCTCGAGTGGTGACCCGATCTGCACCGAGCGAGATCCATTTGGCCTCTTCTGGAACAAGCGGTTTCTTCTTCTAGGGAAGTTTGTGGGGGGAGTATTTTAATATAATTGTATATGGCGGTTTGAAGCGTAAGTGTTTGCTAGGTCCGGCATTATAGTGAAAATCCCGATGACTTTGGAGGGGGCGGAGATTATATTGTAAGGTTTGTAATAGAAATTGAGCTGGTGAAGAAAGGGGGGTAATTTAGTCTTTGTCGAGGAGGCATTGGAAGAATTTAGTGTGGACAGGGGGGTTTGGTTACGGGTCTCTTGGTAGAATTGAGTCCCCACCATCTCCGGAATGCTGTGTGAATATTGGGAGAATGAAGGCTTCTTTGTTGTAAATGTTGGATTGGGTGTTTTAGCGCAACCTGTGATAATTCTGAGAGCTGTGTTGTATTTTGAGAGATTTGTAGTTTATTTGTTTGATTCGATTTTGAAGTGCTGGGAACCATGCGGAGAAGCGTATTTTTAAGTTATGTTCTAAGAAGTCTTGTTTTAGACGTAGAGAGTGTA
>JABUQX010127482.1:20000-35000 GCA_015478945.1 Trachelipus rathkii | reverse complement strand
ACCCGTCTGTTCTGAATACCGCTACTGCCCCGTCTGCTGCCGCGATTCCAGCCGCCACATTACACCTACACACACACAACACACACACACACACACACACAACACACACACACACACACACGCGCAGCGCGCGCAGCGCGCACACCACTTACTTATACAACATTACTATGACACTTACACCTCACCCATAAGAATAACTACACCTCTACATTACACTATATACACACGACAAACACACTACCAACTTCCTTGGTCCTTCCATGGGTCAATTTTGGCCAACTCTAAATTCATTTGGCCATCCCATAATTTTTCGCAGGAACCTAATATTTTCGGCCCAACCCCTTTGTCTCTCCAGGGTAGCCAATTTTGAGAACCCAAATTTTTTTTCGACCAACTCTTTTGTATTCCAGGGGACAATTTTGGCCTTGTAGGGCTTTTGATGACGTCCTCATCTTTGATGGCACCTGTATTGATGGTTCAACTTTGATGCTCAACTATTTAATGCTCAACTTTATGGTGTCGATCTTGATGGTACCTATAATTTGAATGGTTTAGCCTTTGATTGACATCAGATTTAAGATTTTATTGATGGTTCAACTTTGAAATGGTTCCCAAATACCGTAAGTGTATCAGTGAGTTCTTAGATGTTCTATGCAGTATTAGATGAGTGCCAGGTGATGCCAGGTGAGACTTCGAGTGCCAAGTGGATGCCAATAAGTGCCAATGAAGTGTCCACATTGCAAAACTTAGCCCAGAAAGGAAAAGTGCTATTTTTTCAATCCTTTCTAGCGTGTTGAAGATTCAATAGCCCTAATATGGTCTACCCTAGGTTATAAGGTATGAGCTGAATCGATAGTCGTATCATTATCCAAGTTGCTAGGGAGCTTCATAGTATGAGTAGTCTTACCTACACTTATAGCACGACAGAAAATATAATCTAAAGAGTTACACATTTGAGACAGTTGAACGCAAACGTTTCCGATCCGCGTCCGCAGCTGAACCCGCCGCGCAAACCGCGTCGCGCGCCCGCAGAAATGCGCAATATACCGGTAACGCCGCCGCGTGGCGCCCGCAGGATCGCCAAATAATTCCGCGTTAACCGCCGCCCGCAGTGCGCCGCAGAAAAAAAACACACAAAAATAAAAAAAAAAAAAAAAAAAACGCATATTTATCTGCACCAAAAATATGATGATCAATGTAAAACTATTCAAAAGAAATTTCTTTTCAAATCATACTATGAGTCATTGGATTCTTACTACAATTGACGAAACTTTTATTAAAAAAATACTTTTACATACCATTAAGCAGTAAAATCAAGTAAATCAATAGAGGTTATACTAACACCAAGATTAAGTATTGGCTTATTGTTTTACTGTTTACTGCTATTAACCTCATATGCTTTACTGCTCTTAACTCGTATATGTTTACATACATACCTGTAAAACAGTAAGATCAGTAAACAATAGAGTGTTACCTAACACCAAAGGGAAATTAGTATGCTTTTTGTTTTACGTTTATACGCTTTAACTCATATTGCTTTCACTGCTATTAACTCCGTATACTTTTATTAACATTACATACTTAAAGCAGATAAGTCAGTAAATCAATTACGAGGTGTTACCAACAACCAAAGGGATTCGTATGCATTTTATTACTGTATTTACTTCGCTTAAACTCATATGTTTTTACTGCTTTAACTATATGCTTTACTCTTTAACTTCATTATCATTTATTAACAATTCATGTTTCTTTTATATTTATTTTGTTTTAATACTTACTTTGATTATATTTTATTATTTTTATTTTATTTATCTCTATTTTTTATTTTGTTTATTTACTTTTTATTTAAAAATAGTACATGTAAGAAACAACACACGCAGTGTCTTCTGTTATATAAACATTGTATTTTAATTAAAATTGTACGAATTTATTAAAAACCTATATACTTTACTGCTTTACAGCTTTAAATTAATCTCATTATTCATTATTCACTTGCCGAGTATGGATGTGGAGAAATTTACATTCCGAAGTCCGGCTACATGTCTCGTAGCTGGGCCGACAGCTGTGTTAACCCTTTCTATCTAAAATATTTTAAAGGAACGTGGAGATTTTTGAGCAAACGCCCGTAAAAATAGAATATAAGATGTGATTCCCAATTCATGAAGGCTATACCAGATTTAGATACGAGGACAATCAACATGCCGACAAATTATTGTATCTAGAGTGATTATAATGCACAAATGAATTTCGAAATAGCAGAAGCGTTCCACATGTTTATATCTCACCTATCCTAAATATCTCGCTGTTTTTCATTTAACACAGAATATTGTTCATCAAAGCAAGCATATGCGAAGTGTTCTTTAAAACACATCCAGTTTTTACTTTTGATTTGGACAAGAAGAAGGACCATGAGTCAAATTAATGTCAAATTGGCAACTCAAATGTTCCCTTTCAAAGAAAGAGTTCTTAAAAGTATATAAAAAGGTTACTTCGATCCTCACGGTTATTTGATGTGTGAACTTCACCAAAAAAACACGTACAGGTGTCCACCCACAAGCAATTCATACCGCTTGGCGTGAGATACGAAACATGAATACAATACCGGAATAAGAGTTCATTGTGCTCTAGTTGCCAACGTATTTCACTCTCTCACTACCATACACCCCAAAAATATCAAAAGGCTGAAACCATCTGAAAAAAAGTTAAAAATCTAATTATGCCAGTATGAGAAATTTCATCCAGTGTGATTATGTGAAGTACTTGTTTATGAATCCTTAGGGATATAAAAAGGACGAGATGGTTTCCTTTAAACAGCCCGACCTCAGAAAGGTCAGCTACGTCGTATTATAGAAAACCATCATTCAAACAAATTCGTCCCCAACTCAACATAGAAACATACTGAAACACCATGAATAAAAAGAATTACTACAGAGAGAATACGAGCGCATGCGTATTCTTCCATTACTTCTTCTCGTTATAGTCCACTACAACTAAAGTGTCTGCTCCCATGAATGAAGAAGGTGCATACTTTTCGCATATAATGAGTATGAAGAACAATGTATGTAACCATAGTAATAATACAGCCATATCTAGAACCACGACCAATTACGAGTCCTTCACGTACTTCAACGAAATTCACAACCTCGTATATGAACATTATTACCACCGACCTAGTGCAAAAACCTCAACATCAGTACACAGTTGTCACCTCGATTACAAAGCGACCACAATAAATGCAGATAGTTATCGCACCACATGGAGATCAGTGACCCTTCTATACAACCTCCTTTCAAACATGCCTCCACCAGTCCAACAACAACAGTCGCTGTCGACAGGACAATGAGAGCTCAGAGATTCCAGTGAACTTACTCATGTATACTTTTCAGCTAACTTCTAGTTCCTCCCCAGCTTATATGATCTGCTAAAAGTGAAACAATAACCAAAATTAACAAGAATAGAAATGTATTCAGGGACTATTAAATCTCAGATGCATTAACATCCATTGAGAACGGCTTTTATCTTCCCGCCTTATAGCCAAGATGGCCATAAAACATTAAAAATTGATACATTTTAAACTTGTGCAGATCTAAATCCACCCTTCTGAACGTAACCCGCAAGAACCCTGATGATGGTGGAGTATTTCCTTAGATGTTTAATGCCTTATAAACTTAGAAGTGAAAAATGCAAGATTAAATTTAAAAATAAATCCTAGAGCGAAGCTCCTAACCTCATGTTTAGAGTGGCGCCTAAGAATTATATAAATTTTGTTATAATACAGCACTAGTTACAAAAGGTCACACAACATTAATTCTGTTAAAATGCAAAGCAGCGAGTCTTCAGTAATTGATGAATGAATAGTAAAGGGATCCATAATAATTGTCGGATTGATAGAACCGACCTCTTCTCCTCACCGTAATAGAAGAAAAGGCCCTGTTAAAAGATGGAACGAGAGACTCAAACAAGAAACTTCCGATATAAATATTTCCCAGAACTAATCATTAAATACACAACGGGAGTTAGAAAATTTGGATAATACCCATGACCCTTAGACACCTGAATTCAAGTCCCCGGCAACTTCCTTTACGCTTCAGAAAAATCTTAAACGTTTACCAAGAGGTAAGAATAAAAAACACCTTACAGTAAACATTATATAGATTTAATCTAATTATGCCATTTATAAATATTTATTCATTTATTTAATGCTCTTTAGATAAATAAAATATAGTTTTTTCATCAGTATATAATTATCTTGGTAAATATTAAAACTTACCAATTCCGAAAAGAAATAATCCTGCCCTTGGTGCACTAAATTTTCCTTCCGAATTCAAATATTATATTTAGATAAGAAATATATAATATAAAGAAATATTATAAATATGAATATATCAAAATATAATATATATATATAAGAATAGAAGATATTATATAATTGATATATATATTATAAGAATTATAATATTAATAATAGCTTTACATTCCGAAGTAGCCAACATGAGAGGCAAAGGAGGTTAAGTTGATAAGTATGTACTTCAATCTGAGGGAACCATTATATTGAAGTTCTTGGGGAAGTTTCACTAGATGTTTGACATTTAAGGATTATCAACTATTTATTGAGAAAAAGAAGAGTTAAAAGCATACTTAGAGGGAAGACGCACTTTACCTACATAAAACCTGTAAGAAAAAAATTTCCTACGCGGAAAACCATTATCTCCGCAGCTCAATAGAATTGTTTGCAATTAGATTTATCGAATAATGATTAAATATTAAGTACTATAATAATGAAGGTTTCAATGTATACATTCTTTACTATTGACGTTACACTAGATACTTGATGGCTGAAATCCATAAAAGAGTTATAAAGATCAGCTTACAGTTGCACACTCAGTACTTGAAAAATAGATCATGAACGGACGAACCGCAATAAATCAATTTTGGGACAGAAACTTCAGAAGGAATTCAGTGTCGAAGAGTCTCTCCCAAGAGACGCTTGCTCTGGCGAGTATGGTATAATTATTACAATACATTTTTCCCGCATAAACGAAAACGGGCTACATACTGAAAAGAGTCCAACTATATATTTAAAAAGCGCATGCATAGGGTAATTTACCTAAAATGAAAACTCTATTAAATATGATTTGATATACTGACGATCGGCGTTTATTCTGAATATAACAGTCTTGAGCCATGTAACATAAAGACACCACCTTTAGAAATGTCAAAAAAGTAGAAGACCATCGACAAGATATATGATATGAAAAAGAAAACAAAATAAAAAGATAATTCAGGAATAAAGATAAACGATTATGTAAGAGTACTCGAACAGAAGAAAGGTTAGAAAAGGGTATGAAGCCGGAGAATGGACTACGGAAAGTTTAACGTGCAACAATATCTTCCACTCCGTCTTGTGATGAGTCTTCAAAGCCTTACTATCATCTGGAGGATTTAGATCAGGAAGAAAAAATAAAAGAAGGTTCTATAAACAAAGAAAATACAAAAAAGTAAGTTCAACCCTGTAACTCGACGAATATAAAATTCGAGAATAATAATTTAAGCTTACAAGAGAAAGGTAAGAAAAATAACAGTTACTTGTAGAAAATGGAGGGATATCGCTAAGGTTAATAACTTATATAAACGGCAGTGAAGATTAAGAATCATTAATCACGATGAACATTACTAATCAATAGAAGATGTAATCACTTTTATTTTATGACTCTACCGATCTAGCCGTCCTCGATTCTATCATCCTGATAAAATAAAACTTTTCCTCGATATTACAACTAGTGTTTAATGAAATCCTTATACTATGACTGAAAAAGTGAGGAATACGAGTAGGATTATGGTGAAATGATATTAAATACCCAACATAGAAACATGTTATCAACTCCATCAATTTATTATGGATGTAGGTGTACAGCCTAAGTGCCTAGAAAACGTAGGTGACAACATATTATTTTACAAGTGAAAGATACTCGCTGATCAATGCGATAGGTCCACGCATTGGTACAACAAGCATACATTCTTTGAAGAATTTAGCTTTGCGGGAGGGCATATTTTAATCGGTGCCTGCTAATTTTTAGTTAATTAGACGATCTCTATTCGATATGAAAGTATTTAATGTTAAGGATCTGTATACAACAAACTACAAATGCCCTACTAATCGCAGATCAAAGATAAACTAATATCTTTAAGATCAAAAGTCCCAAGTGTTAAACCGCGAGACAGCGTGGATATAACTGTTCTTTCTCCCGGAAGACGATACACCATGGCAGCGCAAACATAATCGTAAAACTGATGGGACTGATGCCGATGATCTATTACCTTCCATGCTATACCCCTTACTATTTGAGAAGGTCCGGAATACCTAATCGAATGGAGAATACCCCATTGATCTCCCAATAAATTGCCAAACAAAAGACTGATAAAGGACAGATCAGAGTACATTGCATTAGTACACTGATACCCCATCCCGACATGACTCAACCACCCGGCATGACCCTTAGTAGTAACATACGAATCCTACTAATCGAGAATATCCCGATGCCTCATAATAGGTAATACTAAAGCTCCTTTCTTAAGACAGAAGAATATATTTCCCAAAGAGAGTAAAGATATAACATTCCCTAATGTTTTCAATATCTACCTCTGAATAGATCAAATTTTTACTCTGTACGCGTGACATTATAAAGATTGTCAGAAAGGAAATCACATTCCCCTTCTAAAACATACGGGATGCAGTTTGAATATGTTGCAAAAGCTTGCATTAACCCTAGAAAAAACCACAAGATAGCAAGTACAATTACAGACAATGAATTACATTACTTATAAGAGGTCGTTAGTCCATGATTCCATATTTACTCTTCATATCTTAATTAACATCCACATCTCAACCAGATGTTAATTTAAAGTTAACTAAGAAAGACCACTCCTGATAATAATGGGAAACGAAGACAAGGAGATATTCTCAGAGGATCCAAAATGCAGAAGGGGTAATCGCCCTTTCGTGCCATTATTTTCTCCAAATTATGAGAAGCTAGCAAAGCTCCTAACTCAGGAGAGTGGGGTAATAATGAATAGGTAAACAAAGCAATATAATAACAGTGGTTTGCATAACTACCTTACAAGAAATATCTCTGCAGGGAACTAATCCTCAGAAGCGAAAACCCGGAATGATTAACAAGCATTAAAAAAAAGGCGAAATATTGCCATGTTCAAGATTGAACGATATTGAGATGATCGTAGCCGTTAAAATAAGACCGTTAAAAACTGTGCAAGGAAACAGGTCGAGGGGGCAAGAAACGATTGTCATATAAGAGAAAAAAAGATCTAAGCGGAAAAAAAAACTCCTAAGAATATAAAAGTAATTTGATGATAAATAGTCGCTAAATTTTAATAACTAACTGCGATAACGTTACCTCCGAGGTGTGATATTACTGCCCATAATAATAAGTAAATCTTTTCAATGAAATGTTCATATATTAACGACCAGAGAACTCGCACATACAAGATGCATTTCCATTCATACCTTCAGTCAACTGATTCGTCTGTACAGAGTGCAATTGATCTCCTTCTCGCATGGAACCCTATCACAGATTAGCAGTTGCCGATTCCAACTTTATCAGTCCTTGAATCCTTTGCATTCAATTCACCAATGACAGATGTTCACTCTATTGAGATTAATTATTCCAGCACTTCTGAATCCTCCTGATCCCTCTAATGTGTTTTATATGTAAAAACGAAATTGACAAAAACCTGATGTACAGATCTTTCCTGTCGGTGAGACCATATAGGTTATACAGAATCAAAAGTCCTGATATACGCATTTGTCATTACCCAGTTGAAGTACTAGAGCTTAACGAACATTCAGCTCAGGTGCAGTCAGCAGGCTAATTATCCCTTATAGAAGCATATTATTAAGAACATATTTGTTACAATTATTCAGACGACGTTAACAATCTCATCTCAGTCATGTGGTTATTATAGTTTCAAGGACGAGCTGCACATATAGATAAAACAGCTAAAGTCAATAAATAGATACTTATTGACATTTTACGCGCGTATTAAAATGGCTGAGTATACTTCTCAGAGAAAAGACTCATCTTACCATCTGTAGATACATAAGAATCATTTTATCACGGGTCAAATCCTTGAAATTGCTGCTCTTAAATTTAAAAAGTAAACCTACTGCTACAGCTGTATGTCCAGAAACTGTTTTCAATACTGTTGGAGGCTCATCTCTATGTCAAGAAAAGTGAAATTATTCACCACACCATTTGGAAATTGAAAAGTCGCTTTTTGAATACTACAGCAAAGTACCCATTAAGAGATTTGAAACCAAGATATTTAATCTTCCTCAAGATTCAATCGAAGTATCAATATCCCACATTGTGAACGGAAAATTTACCACAGAAATAATAATAGGGATTGTGGAACATGACGCCTACTCTGGGAATTATAAAAATCACCCTATAAATTCACACCTTTCGGGCTTAGAGGAATCAGTTTACATGTGAATGGATTGCACTTGATCGTGATTATTAAATTTATCCAACGGAGACCTATCTCCTGTACTCTCCTTATATTACGGACTAAAGCAATACTGTTCAATTTAATATAGTGGACAGGCCTTAAATTCTTTAAGAATACGCAGAAATATAAATTTATATGCCTATTGATCTCACAGCCGACCTTTCAGCTTGTACGCCTTTCATTTAAACATTTTGAGAAAGGGACATTAGGGCTAAGTCTCTCTTTGGAGCAAGTCAACAATCATCCATCACTGTAGTGGTTTATCTTGAGCATCCTCAACTCATTGAAATTGACAGAGTAGCAAACGTACTTTGAATTATTAAAGATGAATGAAGAGAAAATAAAATCGGTGTTTAAAAATAAGCATCGCTTTTTAGGAGTGTTCGCTATAAACGAAATAAACTCTGTAAATTGGAGAAGGATACCGCTTTCATATATCAAACACTTGCCTCGTCAACATCACCTCCGAAGACTATTGGATTTCTGTATATAGGGAGAAAAATGGTGTTCTTCACATGATTAATTCTCTGAACTTAAAATTTTTATGAATAATCATTATATCACCTTATTTTTTAAAATATAATAATGTACAATATGTTAAGACCTTATGTCACCCTGATTCAACCCTATGTATTCTAATTTATGTGGAGTATATTGTAATTTTTAATATGTAGGCTATTTAAAATTACTGAGTGTAATAATCTTGTAAAAATATTTAATGCTAAAAATTTGTATGTCAATGATTTTAGTTTCTAATTATGTAATAAATGCTTTAAAATGAAAAACGCGATTTTACCACCTTAAAACTCGTTAATATATAAAATAAGGTTTTATTTTATTTAGACGTAAATTTTTATTAAAATAAAAATATTATATACAATAGACACTGCGTGTGTTTTTCTTTACATTACAATTTTAAATAACATAAGAGAAATAAAATAAGAAATAAGAAATAGAAATAAAATAAAAATGATTCACGGCAACTAAAAAATATTAATTTACATTTTATTGAAAACTCAATAAAGATATGAAAAGAAACATTCAATGTTAATAAATAATATGAGTTACAAGCAGTAAAAAGAGAATAAAATTGAGTTAAGAACGTAATAAACATTAGGTTAAAGCAGTGTAAAACAGTGAAAACAAAAGCATTACTAATCCCTATTGGTGTACGAAACCTCTATTAATTTACTGAATACTGCTATTAAGGATATTTGTAATAGTTGAATAAAATATACGAGTTAATAGCAGTAAAGAATGAGTTAAAGCAGTAAAACAAGTAAAACTTAAGCATACTAATCCCTTTTGTGTTAGGTAACACCTGACTATTGATTTACTGATTTATACTTTAAGTATTGTAAAGTATAATGATTTTAATACAAAATTTCGTCAAATTGTATGTAATGAAGTGACTCATAGTATATGAAAGAAAATACATTGAATATTTACAATTGATAATATCATAGATCAGATCCGCCTAATATTGCGGGACTGCGGCCGCAACGCGCGGCGGTACGCGGAAAAATTTGCGCCTGCGGCGCCACGCCGGCGGCGGTTCACGCGTTAATTGACGTACCTGCGGCGCGGCACGCGGCGGTTTCGACGCATGGGTTCAGCTGCGACGCGACTCGGAAAACGTATTGCGTTCACATGTCTCAAATAGTGTAACTCCTTTAGATAATATTCATGTCTCTATAAGTGTTAGAAAAGAACTAATCTATTACTATGAAGCATCCTAGCAACTTGTAAATAACACAATCGAATATCCGATGATCATACCTATCTAACCTAGGGGTAAGACACCCATATAGGCTATTACTAGGCTCGGGGAACGCTAGAAAAGGATTGAAAAAAGTGTGGCACTCCAGTTGATGGAGGGGGCAACATAATTTTATTATTTCAGTTGCACATGTGGCACTCCACTGGCCACTCATTGGACACTACCACTTGGCACTCATGGGCACTCACTTGGCATCAACATGCACTCATCTACATACTCATAGAACTCTAATAGAACATCACTAGATACACCTTACGGTGTTATTGATTAGGAACCATCAAAGATTGAACCAATCAATAAAAATCTGAGTCCATCAAAGCTGATACCATAATTAATTACATCAAAGATCGACACACATAAAGTCTGACACATTTAAAAGATTGAGCCATCAAAGTTGGAACCATCGAATACAGCTGTCATCAAAGAACGTCATCAAAAAAAGCTACAAGCCAAAATTGTCCCCTTGAATACAAAAGGTTCGACCGAAACAAATTGGATTTCTCAAAATTGCACCCGGGAAGCCATATAGTGGGCACCAAAAATTAGGTCTAGCGAAAAATTAGGAGATGGCCAAAAGATTAAGGGATGCCCAACAATTTGACCCATGGAAGACCAAAGGGTTGGTAGAAGAAAAAATGTGTTTGTACGGATGTATAAGTTTAAATGTAAGATGTAAGTATCTCATGGGTGAGTGAGTCATAGTGAATTGTGGTTACAGGTAAGGCTGCGCGCGCGTGTGTGATGTGTGTGTGTGTGAGCATGTGGCGTGTCTGTGTGTGATGTGTTGTGCTGGTGTGTGTGCGTGGGTTAGGTGGTAACGTGGCGTCTGGAACGCGACGCAAGAAACGGGGCAACGGGCAATTCGAAAACACACGTTCAGGTGGATGGAAACGCGAGGCTGCAACCTCGGGGCGGCGGATTCGACCACCAATTCAGACCTTGAGTACGTATCAAGGCCGAAATATCAAGGCCAAAAGATCAAAAATTTCAAGGCCAAAACATCAAAAAAGGGCTAAGCCCTAGAGTGGGTCAAAATATGGGCGCTACGTACGACGGATGCTCCGCATCCGTCTGGCTCGCCCCTTCTTCGAAGGGGCGTCAGAGTTCAAGGCCAAAAAGCGTCAAGGCCAAAAATCACAAGGCCCAAAACAGGTTCAAGCCCAAAAAGGTTCAAGGTCCAAAAATGGTCAAGCCCAAAAAGGTCAAGCGTCAGTAAAATTTGGAGTCTAAAAAAAGTTCAAGTCGTCAAGGTCAAGGTGGTCCAAAAATGGACCGTGCTCCAATATCCCTCTCCTAATATATTATATTATATAAATATATATATATAATATTAATATATATTAATATATAATATAAATATGTTATATCATATATCACTTAACATCTACCTATACTAATACTAGTAATCCACTCCCATATCATAGTAACATATATTTAACCCCGCACTACTATATCCATATATAAGTTATATTCCGAATACTTCATGCTATCCAATAGATATATAATATATATATATATATATATATATATATATAATATAATAAATATAATATATATAAATATTATATATAGTATATATATTATAGAACCAATATATATATATATATTGATTATAACTATTAATTCCTCATAACATTATGTTTTATAATATATATATTTCTTGAGAAATAGATGAATTGATCTCCAAATATAGAATTTCTAAAAAAAAAATAAACTTGAATCTGGAAATTAGAACTACACAGAATAAATATTTCTAATAATCACTTCTATTATCTAGATGTTAACTTAGATCACCAAGCATAGAGTTATGAACTCAAAGTCCTCGAGATAACATGACTTCATATGTATCTAATGTCAAATTTTCGATGTATTAGAGACGAGCGCAGTCCTAAGCAAGAGTACATTATCTAATTTCATCATATAGTAATAATTCATCTCAAGTATGGTTTGATTCCTCGAACGTTATGCATCAATCGTTTAGAAACCAACGCAACTACTTCGCTTAGCGATAAACTCGCAGGAGTCGGAGAACTACTGCTAAAACAAGCTCTCGTTGCCAAGTATTTTACACAAGAGAAGAGTCCGTGATAATAATTGTGTTAACAGTGTATTTGAACAAGAAACATATATCGTTAGGTTGCTATATTGTTGCCTCTTTTGGATAGCTACCCTGTGGCCTCCTAGAATGCCAGTCTTCAACTTTCATATACAGATCCCATTCTCGCGTGTGGTATCCTCAGTTTAAGGCTATTCTCGATAATCTGTCTTTGTAAAAATGTAAAAGTTGTACACTCTTAAGTTGCTTTCTCAATTATCTTGAGGTACAACTATTAATCCTACACCGATTCTGGTGTAATGCATATATTTGCAAGCAAGTAACATAAGTTTTCATATATATGTATTTCTTTAATAAATATTTCTCTTCTTCTATGCTGATATATTAATTCATAGCGAATTACATAAAATTTAATGAGTGTCCTAAAAGTGGGATATCGTGTTGCTCAATTAATTTCATACTTATGATTCTCCGAGTGTCTTCAGACATAGAATTTCTATGCGCGTGGTCTGTATTCTTTTGAGTAATTTCTATAATTCTTTGTTTGAGCAGCAATTTTAATTACCAGACTCAGATTCAGAATCGCTCGTCACAGCACTCTTTCAAAAGAAATATTGCCCCTCTTGAATTCTAAGAATCATTTAGAACAATAATAAATCTACCTTAATACGACTCTTAAGTTGCTCTCATTTAATTTTCAATTCCCAACTTCAATTAAATCCCTTCAAATCCTCAGTTCAGGATAGCTACTCGTAATTCAGAGAGTTGAAAAAAAAACATGAATTATGTAAATATTAAATTCGTTTATCCATTAATTCTTGAATTATCCCTCATTTTCATTACCCCTTTATCACATTTCATCTACTTGTTGCAATTCCACCTTTCCCTTTCACTACCTACCCAGAAAGTCTCCCATTTTTTTTCTGTTGTTGTCCTCCTCCTCAAACAATTAAGATTGGACTCCTCTTAGATAACTTCACTAAGTAAATTTAAGATATTTTTTTTATGCTTACTTTTCTTTTCTTTTTGCCTAAAAAAAATAAAAATGAAACATAGGGTGCAAAGTATATACGGTACGTATTCACATAAATATGGATATATAATACTTGCATTTTTTTTGTATTAGTATCCCTATACCAGTTCCCTTTACTAATGCTATATATAACCCAGGGTTTCCCAAACTTTTCATACCCACAGAACCCCTACATTAGAGCAAAAATTTCGCGGAACTTAAATACCTATTAATGACTTGGGTGAGCCTGCTGCTTGTTACAGAAAGCATTCATGTTTGGAATTATAGACGTTACTTGTAAGCGTAAGTCAGCTTCTATATTGTGTCTATTTCTAAATTTACTTTTTGTTGCTTCATACAGTGAAAAAGTTTTTAAAAAATATTAAACATAAATGTAGTTGGAAACTGCATTATTACTTTCAAAGCTTTTTAGCTTATATCAGGGTATTCCATTAATAATTCTATCCAAAATTTTGCAAGTTCTACTGCTTGAAATTTAATTTTAATGTTGAGTCCATTACAATGTGAATTTGCTGTTCCCTTTCTTTCTGTGAAAGATTGTTAAAATTTAACAACTCCACAAAGGGATTTTCAACCCAACATTCTGCTTTCATTTTATAAGGAAAATACTCTGTTATTGAGTTATTCATATCAGACAAATGTTGCAAAATTAAATGTTTTGTTTCTTGCCTTAAGGAAATTTCATTTGCTAGTAGAAAACTACTCAGGTTTTCAAAACCTTCAACATCACCCTTAGCAATATAGTCACCCATGTTTTAATTTACGTTGAAGTGCGTTGATTTTACCTTTGACTTTGAAACATGTTACATTGGCACCTTGCATTGCATATTGACTTCATTCAAATAAGTACATATATCAGAAAGGTAAGCCATTTTTTCCATCCAACACTGATCTTTTAATTTAACTGAAAGTTAAGAAGGATGTTCAGATAGAAAAAACAATTTCTTCATTCGAAAAACTGTGCCAACACTTTTCCACGAGATTACCAACGCTCTTCAGTATGCAACAATAAAGTTTCATGAGTGCTTCCCATATCTTCACATAATAAGCTGAAGATTCTTGCGTTTAATGCCCCTGATTTAATAAAATTAACCATTTTACAACATCGCTTAGTACTAATTTTAAGTTTTCAGGCAAACGTTTCACCACTAGTGCTTGACGATGAAGACAACAATGGATACTTAAACATTTTTGATTTTTTTATTGCAGCCACAGAACCCGAAATGTGCCCAAGCATAGGTGTGGCTTCATCAATGCAAATGCTTGAAGCTTCAATGAAATTTCATTTTTTTCCATAAATGAATCAATTAAATTAAATATTGCTTCCCCTGTAATATTGCTCTCCAATGGCTTGCAGATTAATAAATCTTCTTCAATGCGGCTTTCATAATTATATCGTACAAATACAAGCAAAACTGCTAAACCAGCAATGTCTGTTGACTCATCCATTTGAAGAGAGAATGTTGAAGCCATTTTAACTCTGCTCAGTTTCACAAAAATTTGACATTGCATGAATACGTCTTGATACAGTTATTTGAAAGCGGCACTTTATCAATTTTTTTGATGTATTTTTTATCTATCATGAACTCCAATAAATCTTTTGCA
>JABUQX010127482.1:10000-15000 GCA_015478945.1 Trachelipus rathkii | reverse complement strand
GAGACGAGAGAACCGTAGAAAGAGATAGAAAAGTTAAGTGTCTTAGAGAAAGAGAGAGAGATTTGTAGAGTTGGGTTTTAAAGAGTTAAATTTCAGCCAAGCTTGAGAACGACGCCAACCCTGAATTTTTCTATCCCAGATCAGGCGAGAATAGAATCGGAAAAGATTAAGACGAAAGGCAATTTTTGAGTAAAGAGGGCAGCAGAATTGATTATGAAGTTGAAGAATGGGAAGGGTCAAGTCATTGAGCATATGAGTGGATAGAGTTAGATGTGCAGGTGAGAAGATCACTGATGAAAGTAGGAATAAAGTAGGAGAAAAAACAGAACCCTGAGAACACCACTATTGACAGAAAAAAAGAAGTCGCCCCATCACAACAGCCGACATTGAGCGATTTGAAAAGAAACTAGACATAAGTAAGCCTAAGAGAAGAAGGAAACCCAAAGGAGGGGAGCTTGAGGGCAGTGACGCGTGCCATACCCGGTCAATGCTTTGGATATGTCAAGCCCCACCACACAAGTCTTCCCGTAGTTTCTTAAGGGCGGAAAACCATAAATCTGTTAAATAGAAAAGTATATCGCTAGTAGATCTGAGCACCGACGCCGTAACTGGTTAATCAGAAAAGAAGGGGAAGGAAGAATTCCAGAATGATGCTAAGAGTGAGAGTTTGAGAAGGGTTTTCAAAGAATTTAGAAAGTATACAGTTAGACTATAGGCGGATAGTTTAGAAGGATCAGAGCGCCCCATCACTTTTTCGGAATAGGTTTTGGACATTGCGCGCTTCAACACTGAGGAAAGTCTAGTATTGAGGCATAGAGGATATAGTTGAACGAAGGGGTGGGGTCAGCACGAAAAGGCACACTTCTCAAAACCGGAGAGGAATGCCATCAGCGGGCGACAGCCTTTTCCTAACGTCATAGATTCTAGGAGCTCATTCACCCGATCAAATGAAAATGACAGGTAAGGGCATAGGACACCTGAGAGGAGGAGGAGGAGAGAATACCAGAATCGTCCAGGGTTGAATTAGAGGAAAATAGGAGGCCCTAAAGAGATGATTGGCCTTTTCAGTTGGAGTATTAACAACAGAATCATCAGAAGCGAATAAGAGGAGGAAGGATGATTTACAGAAGTTGTTAGAGATGTTTTTGGCAAGGGCCAGAGAGATTTGTCAGTAGGAAAACCAAGGTCAGCGGACTTTCGTTTAATGAAAGTCCGCTTTGCTCGTCGAAAAGTAATCCCGCAACGATTTCTAGCTGAGGAAATTGGCAAGAGTGATAGGAGAACGAGAATTTTTCGCAACACCCGATAAGCATTGGTCTCTAGTTGAATGGCCAAGGGAACAAAGCACGAATCGAACCATGGATTTTGAGGAGAAAAAGATTTAGTCCAAGGAGGAATGAAACCTGCTCATCCCATTAACAATTACAGTTTCCACTTTATCGCCAGAAATCTGAAGCGTCCTTCAGAGTCAAAGCAGTCACTGCAATTATAGTTAGCGTAGAAGCACCGCAATGCCCCGCCATGCAGCCCGATCAAGTGCCGAAAAACCGCATAGGCAAGATGGAGATGTTTGGAGAAGAAAGTACTTAAAAATTAAGTGATATAGAGGTTGTGGTCAGATTTACCGATAGGAGGGAAGGTGGTGTATTTATAGAGAGAGGACTAGTGGTGAAACATAGGTAAGTGTGTTCAAGAATCGGTTGGGACCATCCGGAATGTGTGTAGGTTTTTTAATTAGTTGCTCCAGATCGTGAGAATACTGAATGATTCGGCTTCCTCCTCACCTAAATCAGTCAGTACGAGAGGAACCCAACAATTCAGTGTTTTGTGTACATTGAAATCTCCCAAATAGGACCTCCGTATTTGGATGAGAAGATATACAGTCTCGTGAGAAGTAGTAAGGTAATCAAAAGGCATGAAAATCTGTTCTATTAGGAGAACAGTAGCAGAAGATAAGAATATTGTAGTAGAAGGAAGAAATATTTTAAAAGCCACAGAACATCGACGTTAGGAGAGATTCGAGATTCTCGAGACTTGTTATAGGAATGTTTATATTTAAATAGGCACATACTCCACCCTTCAGACGGAAATTTAAAATAAGTTATAGTTGGAATATATTAAACGAGTTGAAGATGAATTCTTAAGCAATCTGGGTCTCAAGAACAAGAGCAATAAAATTAAGGTTTTAAAGCAGTTAGAGAGGTAGTATTCCATGGATGCAGAGTTAGAGTGCAAGCATTGATGTTGGTAAAGTCAAAAGAAAGCCACGCCTGTGCAATCTGCTATCTACACGCTCACGCAATCACACGGCACACGTAAAAAAAAAAAAAAAAAAAAAAAAAAAAAAAAAAAAAAAAAAAAAAAAAAAAAGACAGAAACAAACTAGATAAAAAACCAAAGGAGAAATGAAGAAAAATTATTCGTACGAAACCTAAATTTTAAAACGATAAAAACCTATTTACAGCAAATATCTTAAATATGAGATAATCCAGAAAGTTTAAAAACACTCGCACTCACACGCTCTCACAAAATTGCGTACAAAAAAAAAAGTACTATTAATCAACTAAAAGTAAGAATAAATCTGTATAAATTATGAATAAATTGCTGTCCAAGATAGGTATATTATTTGAATCTAAAAGTTTTCATAAATTTTTCAACCCAAACAAGTAGAAGTATCGGCCAATTTTAACCGTACCGATACCATCAAAATGGCCGATACTACCGATACCGATACGCGATACTATCGGTAACATCCCTTATATATAATATATATATATAATATATATAATATATATTATATATATATATAATATATATAATATTATATATGTATTATATATATATAGTATAATTATTATATATAATAATAATATATATCATGATGGGCGGAATCCGCAACTTTTGGATTCGAATCGAATCCGAAATCCGTGTGTGTGAAAATGCTCGAATCCGAATCCGAATCCAGCACCTTCGGATTCGAATCCGAATCCGTGTGTGTGGAAATGTTCGAATCCGAATCCATATAAAAAGCTTGAATCCGAATCCGAATCCGAATCCGGATTCGAATCCTTCCAATGTTTTTTTTACAAAATTATACAACCAACCAAAATATGACATTTCTTTTCAAATATTTATGGGATAGCTATAGAGATAAAATTGTTTTTTCATTTTTAATTTTTTTTTTACTGCCTGATATACATATTTATTTTCATGCTAAATAATTAATTTCTATTATATATATATATATATATATATATATATATTTATTTTATATATATATATTTTATATTATATATATATATATATATATATATATATATATATATATATATAATATAAAATATATATATGAAAAAAATTGGTTTAAAGCCACAACTCATATCTCAAAAAACTACAATAGCTACAGCCAAAAAAGTAATACATTGCTGGAATGCTTGTCCAATTTAGTGCGGAAAATGTATAAAAAAAATATATATATATATCTCAAAAACTACAATAGCTACAGCGAAAAGGAATACATTTTTGGAATCCTGGTAAAATTTTAGATAGGAAAATGTAAAAAAAATAAAAAAATAAAAAAAATTATTGTTAATAATTATAGTAATATGATTAGAGAGCCTATTTATAGACCTTTTATTGGTTACTCGTTAAAATAAATAGACTTTCTATTAAATTTTGCTTTTTTTTTTATACTAAAGAATACCCCAAGGGTATACCGCACCGATGGCAGGAGTCGGGGTCTCTCGGCCTTCCGGGGAACTACGGGGTAGGACTAATTCCCCCCCTCCAGGGAGGGTCTCCGGAACCCCCGCTCTTTGGTATTTGGGTGTCGCGGGGGTTCCTCCGCCCCCCTACGGGGTATCTAACATTGCCGTTTGTAATACCTTTACAAATAATATATATATAATTTCGCCCCTAGATATAATATATTCTATATATATATATATATATAATATATATATATATATATATATATATATATATATATATTATATATATATATATTTATTCTTTTTCCCCTGCTTCTAAAAAAAAAAAAATAGCCAATATTTATTTTATTTATTTATTATTATTATTTTTTTTACATTTTCCTAACTAAAATTTTACAAGGATTCCATAAATGTATTCCTTTTCGCTGTAGCTATTGTAGTTTTTGAGATATTTTTTTTTTTTTTTTTTTTTTTTTTTTTTTTTTTTTTTTTTTTAGTTTCCGCAATAAAATTTTGCCAGGATTCCAACAATGTATTCCTTTTCCCTTTAGTTTTTTTTGTTTTTTTTTTATTGGATCGATGATAGTATGTGGCTTTAAACCAATATACCTATATATATATATATTATATATATTTTTATTTATATATAAAAATATATATATTATATATATATATATATATATATATATATATATATATATATATATATATATATAGGTCCTTATTTATTTCGTCAACAACAGTTTTATTTTTATGAAAGAAATTTATGATTCGGACAAATTTATTTTTTTAATTTTTTTAGATTAATGCAAATATAATATAATTATAATATATATAATATATATATATAATATATATTATATATATATAATATATTATATATTATATATATATATATATATATTATATATAATTTTTTTTTTTTACTAAAGGAATACCCTAGGGTAACCGCAAAAGATGGCAGGAGTCCGGGGTCTCTTCGGCCTCCCGGTTGGAACGACGGAGGGACTAATCCCCACTCGGGATGGCCTCCGGACCCCCGCCTTTTGGTCTTTGGGTGTCCGGCGGGGGTTCCTCCGACCATCCGCCTCCGGGGTAATGAAAACGTCCCCTCCTCTCAAACACATTCGGCTCGAGCCCTAAAAAAACATAAAATTTTCCAAAAAAACAAAATTATTTCACCGAATTTAGGGGGCTCGAGCGGACGGGGGACAGAGGGGGGGGGAACGTTTCATACCCCGGAGGGGATGGTCGGAGGAACCCCCCGCGACACCCAAATACCAAAAGAGC